>JAWZYV010014259.1:0-238995 GCA_038373885.1 Cheiracanthium punctorium
ATTTTTTAGATGCTCCTTAAACACTGCGATTGATAAGCATAGTGTTGTAGGTTTTAAAACACATGCATATTCATGCAGCTTCAGTTCAGCTCTCAGCAAGTTGTATCTTTAGTTAAGAACAGCATTAAATTTTCACTTCTATTTTACGCTTACCGCAATAAAAAAATGTGACATTTTTTTTGTGTCTAAACACAGCTTTAAATTACATAAGAGCTGCTTTAAAACCTACCCATACCATTTTATTCAGGTGATATACTAAACAACTACAGTATAGTCTAATTTTGTTAACTCGGACATACTTCGCAGTGTTTAAAGACAAGCAAAGCAAGAAACTGAAATAGTAGACGTTCTCCCTCTGTGCAAGTCCAATATTTTAGAGATGGGGATGGGACACAGAAATCGATTTAATCTGCCTTCTCACCTTTCATTGAAAAAAACAGACCAACCGCACACTCAAATAAATAAATAAATAAATAACGAGTTTGAGATGTAAACCTTCTTTCGAACCACTTTTTTAAAAGTAAAAACCATTATTTTCAGTGAAATGGTGGTGTATAAATAAAATATTTAATGCAAGGAAAATTATAAAGCTCTGAAATATCGTCAATTTAAAGTGTCATTTTGCTTAGAAATTGCATTTACGCCACTCTCGTCTTGTAACTAGTTATATACACTGCAAAAAAGTCTGTAAAACGTACAGAAATTACTCGTATTATTTACAGAATAAGTCTGTTCGTAAGAAAAAACAGTTTTTTTCTGTTTTATCCTCACCCGCGCATGCGTACTAGACAAAGACGTTATTGCTCAACCTTGAGGCTCATTTCGCCTCCGGAGCAATTAAAACGGCAAGACATTGTACCACCTGTCGTTAGCTGGAGCTGGAGAAAAGCGACGGTATATTTAGTTACAACTGCCATGGCTGACTGGATGCAACTGCATACGTAGGTTCAGGTGAGTGATGTTATGTACGGATTTTGTTCACTGGGCGCGTTGGCTTAACTCGGCTCGTTTGGACTTAGAACATTTTTAAGTACTTTAGTGTTTGTCGATAATGTTGACGCCGCGTAATTAATTAGATTAATTTATTGACATAATTAATGTTAAATAAATAAGTAATTAGCGAGATATAAAGCAATACGTTAATTAATTAGATTGATTACTATTAATTAATTATTAATACAGTAATATTTAACCGGGAGGGAAACCCCACCACAAGAATAAAAAAAGTTACATGAAAAATGTAAGAATTCTGATTTTATTTCCATAAAATGGACATTTAAAATAACTTAGAAAATTTTTAAGGACTTTAGTGTTTGTGAAAATGTTCACGCCACATGATTAATTAGGATAATTAATGTTAAAGCAATAAGTAATTAGACAGATTAATTGATTATTAATTGATTTATTTAAGTATGTTAAAAATCCAGAAAACACCCTGAATATACATAATGTTGTTAAATGGACTTGCAAAAGAGATGAATACTTAATAGTAAAAATTTAATAATTTCTATCAAAAAACATTGTAGTAAATTAACTAAATATATTATTATGTTTTGTTGAACTCCAGTAGTCATCCAATAAAAACAAAATTAATTATTTAATTACAATGTATAATTAATATTTTTTTAACTAATCACCTTTTTTTAACTTGAATAAACATGAAGATATCTCGTTTGAAAACTAAATGGTGACACATATTTAGTAACACTGGACACAGAAGAGGAATCTCAGTCACTGTTGTGTCTCCTCATTGTTGACTGCTAGATGCTGGACCGTAGCGGGGCATTTACTCGTATTGTGAGTAGTAACACCGGACTCAGAAGAGGAATCTTAGTGATTGAGTCTCCTTAGTGTTGGCTGCAAGATGCTCTGCCAGAGCGGGGCATTTACTCTCATTGTAAGCAACAATATCGGCCTTCTTTGGTAAAAAGTGGCATGTAACATTGAGGGGAAGGGGGGAAATGGTTTCTTTTGTAGAAAATATTTCCAAAAAGGTTGAATTCTTTTTTGGGGAGGGGCAGTTACCCCTCCGTCTTCCCTTTTAATCCGTCCTTGGCGTTCAATGATGGGAAATAGAACAGTTATGGAACTTGATTGTGAATTCGAGACTTTTTACCTACAAAAAGAAACTAAAAAAATCACCTGTGAGTTTGATATATTTATTTTAGACTTACGGGTGAGGGGAGGGGGGGGGGGACTTATGTGTAAAACTACCCATCGAAACCAATGGACCAACCAGACAAATCGGGATAATGATTTTAAGCAGTGCAGGGCATCACTTGATCTGACGTCATACTATGACGTCACCTGAGCGACTTATGTGCAAAAGTTTCTGGCAATACTGATCGGAGGTGACGCTCTGGGTCGGCTAACGAACCATCGTACCGTTCACCTCACCGTGGCACAACGTTTATATCACTGGAAATGGTATACGGGCGAAGTGTGAAAGTCCCGGGTTCGGATTCAATCGCGCGTCCGTCGACCGTTAACCGTTCAGAGTTTCCCGTGGTTTTCTCCGGAAGTTAGCGTAACGGATTAGGACACTATCGAAAGACCCCCACGGAGGACTCCCCTCTTTCAAGGAAACCTCCCCAAAGCTCACTCACCAAATGGAACGAATTTCACACAATCTCAAGTAGACACTAAAAGGAACGTACTGTGTGAAAATTAGCTGCTATCTCCGCATAGAATTTGAGAAATTAAAGGTTAAAAATTAGTTAAAATCGCGCCAATTGTAAGCCTTTAGCTAGTATTTGGTGACAGGGATAATTGGTCGAAAAGTTGTAACGCTCACGCGAATATGTACTCGAAATATTTATAAAACAGAGTTTGCTATACCGTGTTATATTTCAACGTACTGGGTTTTTAAGTAGCTTAATCTCGTTTTCTACTAGTTAAACTGAAGTCCTATAATCTTTTTATTTTAGTTCTGAAAGTCCCTGAAGAAAGTGATTTCTTTTTATTTGTATTAACACATTGCAAGCTGCAGTTTACTCATAAGTGAGGCATTTATTTTAATTCTATTCTTTTTATCCACATGATGATACTATGGAGCAAATATACTTAATGTTGTTTTTATGCTTTAAGCGGAATTTTCTTCGAAAAATATGACATTGTCTCCATGTACAGACGAAGAAAAAGTCTGCAAAATCAAATTGTTGAAAGCTTGCAAAATTATCAGAAAGTAAATGCAACAGATTTGGTAGCAAATGAGCAATGCTTATTACTCGATACCCTGAAGATCCTATATTTTCTAGTTTAGAAAACGAAAGCATTGACTTCATGTCCAGTGAGGACATCATGCAAAATAACCAATTTATTTCTTGAAAAGATAAGGAGACTGCAGTAAAATACTGGCGGGATACAATAGTGGCAAAATCCCGCAGTTTACAGAGTGTTCAAAATTATTTTAAATTTGTTACAAATAAAAGGCAGTTATATCTGTGGGAAAAGCAAATTCAGAAGAATGTCGATTATAAATATAAACTAAATCAAATTTAAAAATATACGTTTTAACACTTCTAACACAAAAGAAAATTACAGAAAAATGTACATGATTGTGATTTACAAACTTGGGCTTCAGAAAAGGCATTCGAATTAGGACTGAAATTCCGCGCATCTAAAGAATGGCAGTACAGATTTTTAAAAAAGAATAAGATTGTGAGCAGGAAAGTTACAAAATTTGTTTTGCTGAAAAACTCTCGGTCAAAGGGAATCATTAAGAAATTAACGCAGGCGTTGGTAAATGATGTAAATGTCTTTATAAAGGATTCGTTGTTAAAAGACGATCAAATTTTTATGCTGATCAGTCAGGTTTTAATTTAGAAATCCTTCTAGACGAACCCTGGAACATAGAGGATTGAAGCAAGTAGAAAGTGAGATTCAATCACAAAATGCAGTGACACATTCCTACACTACAATGCCGATTTTAAGTAAAAACAATAGATTGTTATAGCCATTACATATTGAACATCCCGAAAAAACTGGGGAATTCGGAAAAAAATAAGTGCAGCAGTTTTCTGACATTGTGTTAATGAAACAACTTAATAATATATTTCTTTCAGGGTCAAATCAAAGGGGTGGGGGAGGGAATTATAGGGTGAACCCCTCCCTTCCCAAAAAAATTACCTTACAGTTTTTTAAAATTATTTTTTTTAATACCATTGTTTATTTCAATTCTTATTTCGCTAAAAAGCTAAGCTTCTTCTAAAAAGCTACGCTTAACTTCCTATGCATGCATAGATTTTATGTTTAAAAAATATTTTTGGCCAATTTCCTCCCCCTCCCCCTCTTCAAAACGGAACCTTTTTTCCCACCATATGTTCTGCGGGATATCCAGTGAATCATTGCTGCAGATGAATCCTGACATGTGCTTACTTAAAATGCTTATTAAATAAGCATCTTTTTGTAAAAGCATTTATAAAAGAAAATAGAAAGCGCCAAGTAGCGATAGAGGCTCTATTCTGTCGGCTCATACTCATTTTTTATTAATTAATTTTAGCTTTAATTTAGAAGATAGTAACTAATTTTTACACACTAGGTTTCTTTAAGTGTGTACTTATGACTGGATTAAATTCGTAACGTTTGATGAGTGAGCTTCGGAGAGGTTTCCTTGTTTGTGTTGTCCTTCTGACGAGGATTTATAAGCGGGCTTCGAGCCAACCACACAAATCCGATATACTTGTTCACAACAACTACGTACCGCAATTGTTCCTGGTTTTGGGGGAAATGAACAATAGCAACTTCATGTAACAAGTTAAGTACTACTCATAAACTGTTTCTCATAAGTTATTTCCTTATTATAGTGTTTGTTTATATTCATTGCACTTTCTAATTGGTCCTAGAACTGTAGTTAGCATTTCTTATTATATAGTTATCGATATGTTAAATATTTTGGAATGAGTGTTTTTGTTCGCAATCATTTTGTTTGCAGTGCTCGAGTAAGTGAAAGAATATCGCTGAACTTAAACATCGTGGCACTGTGATAAATATATTGTTTATTTTCAGTGTTTGTACTTGAATAATGTGCAGGCGCGTAGCCAGGAAAATTTTTCGAGGGGGGGATATGCGCCTGGAAAATTTTTCGGGGGGGGGATATATCCCGATATCCCCCCCCTCCCTGGCTACGCCCCTGCATGTGTGCTCTGGGGGATTTCACATCAAATATAATATATACACTTCCCAGACTTATAAATTTCTATCTTCTATACTTACAATAAGAATTCTGATTTTCTAGGAGTATCTTAAAGTTTCCTAACGCGTAAGTGCGTCAATAATTTAAATCAATGGATATATCTCAATCAAGTTTATGAGGTAAACCAAATTAAAGAAATGATATATTTCACCTTTTAACGTATAAAAGAACAGAAGAATTTTATCTACAAATTATTTATAATTTTCTTGTAATATTTGTTATGTAGTTTTAAATTTGTACACACTTTGCAATTCTTTTTGCATATTGCATACTATTATTTCTTAATCCTAGTAAAAATGAATCAAAGAAGCATAGCTATACACTTTTTTTTCAAAGTTAATGAAACACTTTTAACTACAATTTTGTAAACATATAAATAAATCAAACCACATAGCAATATTTTAAAAAGTGTGAAATTTATATGTATATAGCATATAACTGTTTTTTTTATTTTATTAATACAAAACTGGTAATTAAAATAGCAACACCAAAAAGGCGACATGCTACACACAGTGCAGCAATTTTAATGTCGAGTAGTATATCTTATCAAAGAAATATTTATAGCTTCATAACATTGTGATTTTCTTTTTTCTACAAATTATGTCATTATCAAAAACAATAATCATTTTCTTCAGTTTTAAAAGTAATTTTTCATTTGTATGAGATAAACAGCTAGATTTTGATTTGAAGTAAATTTACATAGGGAATTTTCTAGTTTTTTGTATATTCAGGGGCGACTTGGAATTCAGGGATTTGGGAAATTTTATGTCTGGAAAGGTCAGGGAATTCTGCAAAAAATCTCTTCTAAATCAGAGAGATTTAAAACTCTTTACAATGTTTATCGTCATTTGATGCAGAATACCGTGTTTACTCGCGTAATAGTCGCACCCCCGTTTTGAAGCAGAAAAAATAGCTCTTTAGAGTTACAATATTATATAGTAGATTTTAACCGCATAATAGTCGCACCTGGAATTTCAACATGAAAAATTGGCAAAAAAGTGCGACTATTACGTGAGTAAACATGGCAGTTTTGGCTTCTGGTGATCGGAACAGCTTTAGTATTGGTCATTATTGGCAGTCTTTGTCATAACTTTGTGAAATTTTCAATGGCATTAATATTTTATTTAAATATTATGTATTCATTTTTTAAATTCTTAAACAGGGATGTATAGATTTTTTTTATAACTCTTATTCACTATATTTTAAGTTAACATTTACTCTGTGAGGGGGGTTCCACTCCCTCAAACCCCGTTTCTTTCTTTTAAATAAATACAATTTCAGTTTACTAACAACCATAGTCAGATAAAAGAAAAAACTATCTGCAAACTCATATGACGTATTTAACGAGGTGAGGGGGGGGGGGTCCTGGGAGTTCGGACACCCCCGCCCTCCCTGAAATTTTGATTTTTGTCACTATAATGATAGTCTTTTTGTGAAAAATTCTGCCTTTTTTACGGTTTGGACTCCCCCCCCCCTCTCCCAAAATGTTCCCTGAATACGTGCCTGCTCGTGATAACTGAATACATATTGCGTATATATGAACTTGTGTATATGCATTCGAAGCACACATCTGTGCAACCCGCTTGCGCTATAGTGACTAGCTGCTGCTTTTGTGAACATGTATATCGCATTTCTGTGCTTGGCTCAAAGTCCACTTGTAAATCCTCGTCCGAATGACAAAACAAGGGAGTTACCCTCTGTGGGGTCTTTGTAAGGGGTCCTAACCCGTATTTACCCTAAGTTTCGGAGAAAACCACGTAAAACACCGAACGGTTAGGTCGACGGATGTGCGATGGAACCCGAACCCTGGACCTTCACACTTCGGCCGTCTACCATTTTCAGTGATATAACCACTGTGCCATGGTGAGGCTTTGTGCAAGATAAATTGTTTATTTATTTTAATGCATAAATTTTAAAACCATTTCATATCAGTGCCTAGTTATAAAAGTATTTTTTTAATATTTTGCTTATTATACAGTCTGATCATCAACGTTTTAAATTTCAAAATCTCGACTCATAAGTGTAGTCAGTGGCCAATATCCTGAATCAGGAACACTAATTATAAATAGAAATTTTTTATTCAATACTTTTCGAAGTTGAAATATGTAAGACAGTAATTAAAAAATAGCGCAGATCTGATCGCTCTGTAGGCAGTTCTTTATAAAAGTTTTACATTTGAAAAGAGAGGAATGCTTAAAAACTTGAGCTTTCCCCTTTTAAAAAGTTGAAAATTTGATTCTTTTTTCTTATTCATTATTTTTTCAAAAAGATTTGACGAAAATTAAGCATATTGTTAAATGTAGTAAAAATATTTTATCATGTAAATTTATTTCGAATGTTCAATAGCAATGATAGTAGTAAGGAAATAAGAGTTCACCTCAGGGGCAGCCCATGTTAATTGTGGGCAGCCGTGGGCAACTGTATAACTGCGTTCCCTATGCTGAGCGGGGAAGGGGGGCGTGGTCGGAGCGGATGTGGGGACCGGATGTTCGAAGGTCTGATAAGAATATTTTTCCCTTTTTTTTTTTTTTTTTTTTTTTTTTTTTTCAAATAAGGGGACTTGTAATTTTTTCAGACATTAAGATATTTTACAAATAAGGGGACTTGTAATTTTTTCAGACATTAAGATATTTTACAAATAAGGGGACTTGTAATTTTTTCAGACATTAAGATATTTTACAAATAAGGGGACTTGTAATTTTTTCAGACATTAACAAATTTTTAAAATAAGGGGACTTGGAAAATTTTTTCAGATTGCGATATATTCGCTAATAAAAATAAGGGACTTCGACATAATTTTAAATAAGCTATACTTTATGAATTAAACCTGAAATAAAAAATATTGTTATAAAATGAGGACCCACCAGCCGCCCGGTAGAACGTCTACCGCCTCATTTCAAATAAAAATTTTTACTGTGCCTTTCCCCATCACGCTAGCCTCGCATGAATGGAGACAGGGCGTAGCACAGAGGATGCGTTGTTGTTTTTGTTTCTTTAAATAATAATTAACTATGTGGAGCAAAGAAACGTACAACATCCCCAGGAGACCTACGAACTTTAATTTTAAGTTAAATAAGTAATTTTACAAAAAATATTTTTCTTAACCAAGAGTTTTAATTTTAAGTTAATAATTTATTTTACAACAAATATTTTTTTAATCAAGAGTTAATTAATTTTTATTTATTTATTTTTTTTAAACAATGAGTTTTAATTTTAAGTGAAATAATTTTACAACAAATATTTTTTTAACCAAGTTTTAATTTTAAGTTAAATAATGTTACAACAAATATTTTTTTTAATCAAGAGTTAATTAATTTTTACTTTTTAACCAAGTTTTAATTTTAAGTGAATAATTAATTTTACAACAAATATTTTTTTAATCAAATGTTTTTAATTTATCAAGAAAAAATGTTAATCAAGTGTTTTTAATTTATCAAGAAAAAATTTTAATCAAGTGTTTTTAATTTATCAAGAAAAAAAAATTTAATCAAGAGTTTTAATTTTTTGTATACCGTATTTTTGTTAAGTAGCCGTTTAACATTAAAGTAGAATATCAATACATTTAATCTACTGTTAGGGAAGTGAGAAAATTACACCATAGAAGGATTTTTACAAATACGGATTTATTGAAACATTTTTTCTTACCAACACATTTTTGATAGATTTTAGACAGCGATTATACTAGCTTATATTTTCTATAGATCAATTAGAGAAAAGAAAAAATTGCATTTTTAGTAATCCTACAAAATATTTTTACTGTATATCACAAGTAGAGTACCATGATTTATAGAGTTTGAATACGATACGAATTGTATATCACAAGTAGAGTAACATGATTTATAGAATTTCAATACGATACGAGTTCGATTGTTTATGTGCAAAATTAATTTCAGTTTTACTATGAAAGCATAATTTTATACATGTATCAACCTTTTGAGTGATATTTTATTGATGAATTTAGCATATTTTATAGAAAGGTGAGCATAACTAGCACAAACTTTTAGACTAGATAGTACTATTGTTAGAAAGTTGAACTATTGGAAATAAAAATTGAAGACACGTTTTAGCACAATTGCATGCACAGTTTTATACCGCATGTACATAAATATCTTTCAATACTTAGATAAAATGACAGTTTAAATCGCAAATCATTAGTTGAACTAAAAAAAATACAAGGTTTTTACTTACTTGAAGCCACGTCTAGCGAAATCTTCTTTACTGTAAAGTACTTCTTACGGTAAAAAAACCCGGTAAATTTCTTGACGGATGCAAAGCAAGCTAGCAGATCAGGAAAATAGAGTAATGATTTAAAATACATTAGCTCTATTCCCCCTCTCAGCTACCTATTTCAGGGTGTCATCTTGATTAATTCTTAATCTTGGCTGAAAATATTAATAATATTTTGACACTAAAAACAAAATAACACATTTGAAGATATTAAACGCTTTAAAAGTACTTTTTTCTTATAACAATTTATCAGATTCACAATACTATTTTATGTAGGATGAAATTAGTTAGCAAGCGAAAATTTAATCTTAATTAGAATTTACTGAAATATAGATACCATACATGCCTTATTTTCTATTAGGAGAAATCCCTCAAACCCCAGTTTTTGTATACAAACTGCATAAAGTACTTCTACCGATAATGCTATTAATATTAGTTACTTTGGATTAGCCACTTAAAATTTTGCAAAACACCAAAATACAGAAAAACATGCATTAACAAAAAAAATCATACTTAAAAGTACAACACATCAAAAGTGCAACTATAAGAACCACATAATTATTTTCAATTAGAATTACGGTATCAACTTATATGTAACTAAAATAATAGAAAATATTACACTTACCCTGTACTTGTACACGCGAAATAATAATAATAATAAAAATACTTAAATAATTCACAAAAGAATGATTGAAGTAAAATCCACGTGCACGCCATATTGCAAACTCATTCGGCACATTGCTGATATCAGAAATTGAGAGATAAGAAAGTGCCTTGAGACTCTACAGAGCCGGTACAATAACAGTTGGCCAGTTTGCCGATAAGATAAAACCAGGGAGGCTTTATGGGGAATACCGAATTGTGGGGACACGTGTTTCATTCTACGTTCAAAAATGGGGACTTATGGATTAAGATGTTTACTACTTAAAAACATGACCTAATTTTTACAAATGCATTGGAACTTTGTATAGGATATCTATTGAACACGTATTAAATACATTATGGTTATTCTTCTGATCGACATTATATCCTAAATTAAAATATTAAAGTTAAGCTGCAACGATTAATATATTTTATATAGTTTATGAAAATAATGAATCATTAAATTAATTTCTGTGAAACAATTAGCAAAGATCATTATACTAAAGCAAATTATTTTTGCTAAGTTTTGATAAATAACAGTAATAAATTACAGGCATTGCAGATGAATGAGTATTCACGTATAAAATAGGTATTTACTATTAAAAAACAGGATCTAATTTTAACAAATGCATTGGAATTTTGTATAGGATATCTATTGAACACGTATTAAATACATTATGATTATTCTAATATGAAAAACGGGGTTAAGATTCTTTACTTGCGATGAAAGGCACTCAATTTTTTTATATACTTAAATTTTACATAGACATCCTTTTAATAAATTCATAAACTAAACTTATTGTTTAAAACAATTTTTACAATAATAAACTAAAATTTTTATTTAATAAAGTCATAAACTAAAATTATTAATCAAAACTTGCTAATAAATTAAACATATCAAAATTTTTTACACTCAGTTTTTTTATATACTTAAATTTTACAAAGATATCCTTTTAATAAATTCATAAACTAAAACAATTTTTACAATAATAAACTAAAATATTTATTTAATAAAGTCATAAACTGAAATTATTAATGAAAACCTGTTAATAAATTAAACTGATTACTCTAAAAGATAGCTAATCACAACACATATCAGAAAAAATATAAGCAATTATAATACCTGAAAAATACCGGACAACACTCTTGTTGCATGCGGACAAAACATCTGTTTGCACGGCTAAAGAATTCTTAGGTATCCGTTGCAGGAGAACTTACCTACGCCCAACCTACAAACTCTACAAATTTAACGGCAACTGGTTTTCTCTTATCAGGTATCACAGATCAGATAAGAGATAAGGAAGTGACATGCGCAGAAGACACCTGATAGTGACGTGTGCAAATTAGAGATGAGACGGGCTCAGCCCGAGCCCGAAAGCCCGAGCCCGAGCCCGGGCCCGACTCGGGCTCGGGCTCTGTAATTCACGATTGCGTTCGGGCTCGGGCGGGCTCGGGCTCGTGAAAAATTTCTTCTTTGTTGAACATACTCCTTGAAACAGATTTTAAAAAGTGATTCATGGGATAAATAGACGTACTTATTTCAAAAAATAGCGGTACGGGGGACTAGAGGGTGTGTTAAGCTCCAAAATTTATTGTATCCTCTTAATGAAGTAGTTAATTTTATTTGTCTTTAGCTGAAATTTCGGGCTCGGGCTCCAACTTTAATAATATTGCTCGGGCTCGGGCGGGCTCGGATTAAAAGTCTTCGGGCTCGGGCGGGCTCGGGCTTCAAAAAATGAGCCCGAACTCATCTCTAGTGCAAATCTGTGATGATTCAATATCCGGTAGGTTTGTTGGCAGGATGTGCTATTTACATTGAGTGGCAACTCTCTGTAACAGGCTAAGACAAGTTAGATGATGCAATATCTACTGGGTTGAGAAAGTTTTAAGGTAGAGTGCGCTTGGGTAATCACGTGATTTTTTAAAGAACCAGTAAAGATATTTTAGTTAGATAAAGTGGTCAGGTGTGTGTTGCGAGACTCCCTTTACACTGTGTACGCCTATACTTAAGACGTGTGTTTTAATTGATTTTTCGCCGAGTTTCAAAAATGTCTTTGCTTGAATCGATCGAAAATAACTTTAACATTGAATACACTTCCGAGTTTTATACTCAAAGTGATGCGGATGTGTTGCTGTGATGTTGATGTGCTACAGCAAGAATTGTTTCAATTACCCCTGCAAAGTAGTGAAAAGAAAATTTCCTCGACTCGTAAAGTAATTACTTTTGCTGATGAAGGAATCAATTACAGTTTACCTGGAGCAACACTCTCTGTTTACTCTTGGATACCCATTTTGCAAAAAATACGTGAAGATCTACAGAAAGTGACAAATTATGAATTTAATATAGTAGAAGTGAACTTTGGCTCTGAAGAACAACCTAAAAATGAAGACGGTAACTACGAAGATTTTAATCTAGACCTATCATCAGGTGTATGCATTTTAAGTTTTGGATCTAAACGAACTTTGGATTTTAAACCAGCGAACTGTGAAACCACTACCATTAAATTAGAACATGGTTCAATGTGTAAGATATATCCCCCAACCAACAAACTTTTAACACATGGTATTCCTTCTGAACCTTATGTGACAGACCCGCACATTAACCTAACATTTGCCAAAATGTACATTTATGAGCCTTCCCCGAAAAGGGCAAAATTGGACGATTGGACGGACGATCTTTACCACAGCTTATATGCTTCTGTAAATAGTACATGGAACTTGGAAAGACTTATCTACGTTTCACTTCACGATGAAAGAACTGACTTGAAGATTCATATTAGACAATTTATTCAGAATGCCCAATTAGACTATATACCAACCGGTCAGGGAGTCGTGATGAACCCTTCCACGTGGATCGAATTTATTGTAAAACTATTAGATTTTAATATATGTCATAACAATAGCTCTTTTATTTGTAATAATCAATTATCTGTATTTAATGATGATGGAAAATGCATCTTACAACAAATTTATAAAACCGGAGATTCATTTACGTTACATCCAATTTCCTTGATACTTTTAAATGACCAAGTATTAAAACTTTGTGAAATAAGAAATGAAATATTGGAGTGTATTCTAAAAACGCTATATACGACGACCCTACCTCATTTAATTTTAAAATTAAAGCCGCGAAAATGTAACCGTGAACCCCATTGTAATTATGATGAGGCGAAAGAACAATTAATGGATATAGTACATCAGGAAATTTTTAAAAACATAGGCCGGGTTCAGGATCATTCTTTGCAAAGGATACATGCCTGTTCGAATAGAACACATATTGATGAGCGAGAGGGTCTTATAAGTAGTAAAGCATGGTTTACGGTTGACATGCCGTATATTGCAAGAGAGATATGCGAGAACAAATGCACTTGTCATTATGACGGAGTATTTTTTTCAAACATTTTCATTGAAGACTATATGAAGTATCTTCAAAATGAGCTATTTAATACATTTTTTCAACCGTTTTCATATTTTGCTAATTCCAAGGATGACAAAACATGTGTAATTATGTGATGTTATTGGTATTATGTGATAGTATTGCGATTGTAAAAAATATATTAAAACCATTGTGATTATGTAGAAATGGTATGCTTGCTTCTACAACAGTAAGATTTTACTGACTTATGCATGCTTAGTTATAGAATACTCATTGAAAAGTTATTATTTTCTTAATTGTGTAAATAGTTTGTGTAATTTAAAATATATTTTTGTAAATAAAACAGTTTATATATGCAAAACTTTTCTGTGTTTTCTTCATGTGTATGTGTGTGTGTTGATTACTTGCAAAATAAAAATGTATGATATAAAAAGTGATAAAGTTAGCATACTTGGTCACGATTTAAGGTTCTCGTTTTATACTTATCTTTTATACACTACAAGGTAGAAAGTTAGAAATTTAACAAAATTTATTGAAGCATGTACTATGGAAACATTAATCTAGTACATAGAAATAAAATGTTTTGATTAAAATCATAAACTTAAGTGTGATAGGTAAATTGTGTTACATGAGAATTCCCAAAGTACTAATTTTTTATAAAATGAACTTAACTAAAAAAGTTAGTTTCCATAATTTTATAACTTAATCGATTTTGCAGGTTTTTCAAAAATAAAGTTAAGTGAGATAAAGAAACTTAGTATTTTTAAATAAAGATTTTTTAGGTGTTCTTTAATGTAAAGATCTTACCATATTTTACTTGAAGTAACAGAATATTTTAAATCAGACACTATGTTTTTAAAACATTAGAGTATTAACTTAGCATATTTTTATAATTTTTATTAAGTAATGGGCTTGAATATTTTTTTGAGAAATATCAACTAAGTGCGCATGTTACACATTTTACTGATTGAGATGGTTATGCTTACAAATTTTAAATAAATATGCTCTTAATTTTATACATGTTACTTGTTCAAACTAAATATACTTTTGATTTATATACGTTTATGAGTTCTCATAAGTTATGAAATTATTTCTGGAAAGGAACTTAGCTATTAGAACTTTGTAAATTTCGTAGAAGTAGTATGCTTAACATGCTTTTGATAAAATGGATTTAAATGTGGTACAGAAATGATCAGCTATTTTAGCACGGATGTATAAACCTATCTTTATGTAAACCTTAACTAATTAAAAGTAATATAATTTATGTCTGTACAAAGTGAGGGACTTAGACTATTTTTCAGAATTATCAAGTAAAGGGTTTTACAAAATACTTAGTAAACTACATTAATAGATTGTAAGTTGTAATTTTTTCTTTTAGAAGTTTTGCACATTGGTATATTTTATGTTCTGATAAGTCGTTGAATATGTTCTTGAAATAAACTAACATATCTGTACTTTGAAAATTTTATAGAAGTGACGAACTTTGGTATTTTTAGAATGTTACGAACTTGATACATTTTTTTCTAAAGTGCTAGATATGTGAAATTGTCTTTTTAGAAACATTGAATTATTCAACTTAGTGCATTTCAGTTACTCTTTCAAGATAACGGACTTAGAATTTTTTACAAACAGCAAGCTAGTAACTTGCTAAACATGCTTCTTGCAAATATTTTTAAATACCGTTCTTAAAAATCACAGTGTCTACTTAATTTATTATATTTTAATTTGTTTATTTGTTTTTAGTAGTTACAACTTTGATAATTTTTAAGAACGGTATTTAAAAATACTGCATAACCCAGGTTCGAATCCTGGGTATAAAATCCTGGGCAATAACCTAGGTTCGAATCCTGGGTATGGCGATATTTTTACAAAATATCGTGATCCATCTCATTATGGAAGAGTTGAGTACAAGAACATGTTAAGGCCATTCTTTTTAACACGCTTTTATTTGTTGATTATAGACCTATTTTTCCTTTTTAGTGAGGAAGGTAGCATTTAACTGCAGGGTTGATTAATACTTCGGTGTACAGTAGGGGCGTAGCAAGAGGGAGGGCTCAGGGGGCTGCTCCCCTCCCGAAATGGGACCCTTTACTTAGCTTACAATTGAACTTTAGCTTTAAATTTGATACCCAGCCCACCCCGAAATAAAATCCTGGCTACGCCACTGGTGCACAGTGAAAATAAATTATCTCACAGTTTGTATTTTCCAACTTAGTGTTCCTTAGTGTCTTATGAGAGATATCGAAAATTAAAAATAAATTTTAAATACATAGAGTTTTAAAAAAAAACTAAAAAACACACTTTTATAGCAAATCGAACTAAAAAGTGAAAATTAAAAATATAGTTTAAAAAACCAAAAAACACGCTTTAATGATAAATTGAACTAACCAAAAAGTGAAAAATAATTCTTAATATAGAAATAAATTAATGAACGAAAAATAATAATATTGTGAAAAAAGCGTGGGGTGCTCCATATATCAGTTCTTGAGAATATTCGATCGGTAAGATGAGTACAAAAATGATATAAGAAATATAGCACAAAGCGCCCCACGCTTTTTTCACAATATTATTATTTTTCGTTCATTAATTTATTTCTATATTAAGAATTATTTTTCGCTTTTTGGTTAGTTCAATTTATCATTAAAGCGTGTTTTTTAGTTTTTTAAACTATATATTTTTGTATTTTAGTACTGAAGTGTCTGAAATACTGAAATAAGCCTTCTCTAGAATAAGGGTCTTCCCTAGAATATAAGCCTTCCGTAGAATATCGGGTGGATTGTGGTAATGGGGCCCCTTGGGTGCCCCTCTCTTGTAGAGGACGCTGGGCTGCAGAGTCTGTTTTCCTAAATCCGCCCCTGTATATAAACATACATATTTGAACTTTCGGAGGGGGGGGGGCTGTAGCTCTTCAAGCCTCCCCTTCCCTTGCTACGTGCTTGTCGAGGGGGAATTACAACAAGTGCTGCTGAAAAGTAAAATTATTATGCTCCTACCTTGTGCTAACAAATTTCAGTTTATAAATGAGTCAAAAGTAAAATGTGATTTTTTAAATGTGTTTAATTCACTGAAGTAAATTATTTTGTTTCTAGGTGTTTGCTTGGAATAAATCGTAACAGAGGATGCAAGAAGAATCCTGATGATAAAAAACGTGAGGCCGTTAATATGAAAATTCTCAATTTACTTAATAAAATGTCGGCATATGAGCTAATTGACCACTAACTATATATATTAAGAAATACCCATGAATACTGGAGAGCAAATCTATAAAATTATAAGCAACAAACTTTGTAAATATTCCTTTGTTTGTACTTTGTAAATACTTTATAAATACTGTATTTTTTTTTTAAATAAATGTAATTTTTCACAATTTTTCTTGACATATTTCTTTGATTATTAATGAATATTACAAAAATCTAAGCATAGATATATCATGCAAGAGTAATTTTAAACTCCTAAAAACTATTTCTGAAAAATAAGATGCATATATGCATATACATTAAAGCCTCTACTAACGGTCACCTCCGAAGACTGGTCATCTCTTAAAACAGACACTGTTAGAAGTTTACAGAATTGAATTGAGACTATTGAATTAACATTATTGTGAACCTCCAAAGAACGGTTGCCTCATAAAATGGTCATTATTATATGGCACCAAACGTAGCTATTTTTCGGAGGTTTCCCTCTGTATATGTAGTACTTTTTTGAACGACGCCACCACTACATTAATCAATAGTTTAGAAGCAAACATATATATTATTTTAACTACAATGACACGCTACAATCACCTAAAAAATAAACCTTACAGTAAATACTTCTACTAACTTCATTTACTACAAATACCCCAACCATTTATTTAGGGACAATTGACATGACAAACTGATACGCTTCCCTCCCCCTAAACATAGAAATTGATGGATACTTGATAATATCAAGAAATAATTTTGAAAGCATTAAAAAATAAACTTTAAATTTTATGCTTGGAACATCTACACTCCCACCCCTGATCCATTGATTTGTGTATAAATTTTCGTGCTTTGAAATGCATTGATTCATTTGAAATCAGCTTCTTTGATTACTGTTTTACTTGATTGATAGCAATCGTTCTTATAAATCTTTCTTTTTTCAACACTAATATTTTATTTTGTACAGTTACTTAATTTTAAAGGATGTCCTTGGATGGAATTGATTGAAAATAATTAATGTCACCTATGATTTCAAAACATACTCAAGAATTTATTTTCATTAACATTTCGTAGCAGAATTTTTTCACCACTTAACAGGGCCAAGGTCGTCGAAAGAAGTTAGTATATGATAAAATTACTGAATTTTTTAAGTAATTGTAAGTAAGTAAATTTTTTAAGTAATTTTAAGTAAGGTATTGAATTATTAAAAACAAAAGAAAGTTGTTATAAATACAAAATATATTTCATAAATAAACTGTTTTTTTCTGTAAATTCCTTAAATCAAGCTGTAAAATATGGTTAAAGTCTGCTACATTGACAGAAATATACCGTCCACAAAACACGGGGAATCTGGAAAAATTACAGATTTCTGTAAATTAGATGGAGTATCTAAAAAAAAATACGAAGACTTCTGTAAAACACACAAAATATTTCTGTAAAATTGATGAAGAATCTGTAAAAAAATACAGAGGACTTCTGTAAAACACACAGAGGATTTCTGTAAGATTGATGGAGAATCTGTAAAAAATTACGGAAGACTTCTGTAAAACATACAGAAAATTTCTGTAAAATAAACGGAGAATCTGTAAAAAACTACAGAAGACTTCTGTAAAACACACAGACGTTTTCTGTAAAATAAACAGAGAATCTGTAAAAATTACAGAAGACTTCTGTAAATCATACAGAAGGTTTCTGTAAAATAAACGGAGAATCTATAAAAAACTACAGAAGACTTCTGTAAAACACACAGCAGTTTTCTGTAAAATAAACAGAGAATCTGTAAAAAAATTACAGAACATTTCTGTTAAATATACGGAAATAAACTGGCGTCCTGGCTGACAGTTTTTTTCTGTAAATTTGACAGACTTTTTTTTGCAGTGTATATTTATTTACGATATTTTACAGTACAATAAATATATATACTATCTATATTTATCTCTGTTAAAGCAAAGTATTTGAAAAAGGTTTTTTTTTTTTTTTTTTTTTTTTTTTTGAAGATATATATCAGTGTTTGTATGGAAGTGCATTATTTTTCCTGAAAACAACATATTGCTTCCGAAGAAAAAAAATGGTCATAAAATAAAATAAAATAAATAAATAAAGATAGAAATATTCTGCTTCAGAACACAACTAATAATGATTAAATATCCTGACAATATTTTAAGTCAATATTTTAAAAACGTTATGGGATATGACATTTATCGCAAAGAAAGTTCACGGAAAACAAACTTTCATAAAATAAGTTTAAAGATTTTAATACTGTATAAAGTACTTACAGTTCACTATTGCTTCTATAACTTGGCTTCTAGGAATCGTAGAAACAAAAATAAAGCAGTTTTGGAATCCTAATCTTGTGACATAAAATAAGCATATAAAGTATTGGAAAATTTTCACGTAACATAAAGTTTGAGATGTAAACCTACATCTCAAACTTTAGTAGTAGTTTACTACTAAAGTTTGGAGTTTGGAGCAGTCATATACTTTAGGAAAACTATGAGAAGAAAAAAAGCTTTATTATTTATTTACACTGTAAATGAAATACTTGTTCTTTTTCCCTAGGTTTCGTCCATGTTTCTTGCAGTTAGAAAGTAAACTTGTAAAAACCTTGAAGGAAGGTATTAGAAATGATCCGACAGCTTACATGAAAACTTACTACGAATTTCTTCAAGCCAAAAAGGAATTTGTAAACAATTTGGACAAAATTTTGCTTAATGAATTTGACTCTTCGGATGCCTTTTTAATGGATATTTCTGAAATTTTTGATTTGTTTTTCTTGGATAAAAAATCGAAAGACGCTCTTGTAAAATGGACTAACGTTGCTAATATAATGAAAGCTGTTTACCGACTTCAGAAAGACTTGTAAGTTTTAATAATTGTAAGAAAGGTATACATGCCTTTAAGTTTTTGGCATTTTGACCCCATACATTTAGAAACTGTATTTTAAAAAGTTGCTTATAGTATTTTTTAATACCAAAACAATTCAATATTTATCTGTTGCAATGATTTACTGTCTTTCAACGTTCGTTATTTACCTTTGCTATTCAATGGAATTTTTGCAGCATTATACTTATTTATGTTACATTGACTAGCAAAACGCTATGCCTGTCACCATATGAACAAACTTGATATCGACGCATTACTGTATATAAATCTGATCAGCTATTTTGCTTAAACTTTCGGTTGATTTTTTTTTCGAAATTTAGGAGGCCTTAATTCATTTTACAAAAGACATCATGAAAACTTACTACAGTAGTATTCCTGGATTTTCCTTATCACCACTCAAAATTCATTGCAAACGTTCGCACATTATTTTATATCTGTAAAATAATATTGGGCGATATTTTATCACATAAGTAAATTCGAAAAAGTGTTCGCTCATCCTTAACGTTCGGTTACTTAAAATAATAGTATTCATAACATATATAGTTTTAAGAACAAGATAGAAATTTGACAAATCTCAAAATATTACATGATGCTTCTTTATATGATGAGCCAAACATTGTCGTAATCTATAAACATTAAGATAAAATTTTTGCAATTTTCAGAAACTATTCGTAGACATATCACAGTTCTAAATGCGTTCTTATTTAACGAATTTTCAAATTTTAGTTTGATATTTCTTTTACGTAAATATTTTTAACTTGTATAGATTTATCATATGTAAGTTTGCTTTGTATTTCGTAAAACAACAACAAATTTTACGATTGTCGCGCATTAGTTCATTCATTATCCGTAGCTTACATTAATCACAGAAATGCTACAGTTACTTTATGTTTGAGTAATCTAAATATAATCAAATTGTGGTCTTCCAAATTCACGTGAGTCTAAAGTAATATTTAAAAGCAAATCATCGTTATGACTACTAAAAATATTTATGAATGTCTGCTTTCTCTTACAGATTTGAAAAATTTCCAATGTATACCTTTCTGCTTCCACTGTTCTTGACTTATGAAACTCAATAGAGCAATTTAAATCAAAAAGAACTCAAGGACAATAGACACTAAAAAGTTGCAGAATCTCAACATCTAAGCTCGATCAGTGCTTCTAATTTCTATTCAAATTAATCAGTCCAAATCAACCTGCTTAAGACAATACAACAGTTAAAAACCTCAACCAATGAGCTGCGTCCCTCTTCTCTACCAAATATCATCTCTTTCTAACAACTAATCAAGTTCATGAGTTTCAAATAGAGATCAACTTGCTTCGTGTGTTACTGTCTTCCTTTTACGTTTTTATTTTAAAAAAAATATAATATATATATATATATATATATATATATATATATATATATATATATATATATTGTGCTGTCCTGTTCGTGGTTTTTTTATTTATAAAAAAAAAATAAGTGTTCTATTTGTTTTTTGTTTTTTTTTTGTTTGTTCTGTTTTCTCTTTTTTGTGTGTGTGTTTGTTCTCGTGTGTGCGCTTTTTTATTATTTTTATTTTTATTTTATTTCTGTATTTTTTGTGCTTCTTTCCTTTCCTTTTTATCCCTTATTTTAATTTTTTTTTCTCCCCTCTCCGTGGTTTTGTTCGACTTTTCTTTGCCCCTTGTGGCAACATCTTGCTTGTTTATCTCTTTTCAGTTCCCTGTGTTCTTTACGACGAAGGGCTTGGACTGATGAAGTTCAAAACAATTTTTGAACGAAACGTGCGTATTTTCTTACCCATAACTACTAATGTGTGTTTTTTACAAAGTTTTTTAATTACTTTAACAGAACAATTTACTATCTCAACTTGTCAGCTCCGTCCGTATTCTTTACCTAGTCTTCCAAGTAGACAGCCAACTCCAGAGCTCCAAATCAACAAAATCATGCTTCAGATAATAGAACAATTTAGAGCTGCAAACTTCGAGCTCCGTCCGTCTTAACTACCAAGTATCATTAGTCTTTCCAACTGTCAATCTAGTCCTTCAGTTCCAAATCCAAATAAACTGGCTTGCACAATAAAGAATGTAGAGCCTCAACAGTTCAGCTCTGAGCGTCTTCTCTACCAAGCATCAATAGTCTTCCGATTCATCTCCTTCCTTCTATTCCGAGTATCAGCACTCTTTCTAATAGCCAACCATCATAGTTCATCGGTTTCAAATCGAGATCGACCGGCTTTAAACAATAGAAGAATTTAAAGTTTAAGCCTGTGAGCTCCGCTCAGCTTCTTCTTTACCGAGTCTTCCAAGTAGTCAGCCAAGTCCAACAGTTATAAATCAAGATAAGCATGCTTCAGACAATATAACTATTTAGATCCGGAACGTCCCAGCTCCGTCTTCTCTATCAAGTATCATCAGTCTTTCCAACAGTCAATCAAGTCCAGTAGCTTCAAATCCAAATCAAATTGATTTACTCAATAGACAAAGTAGTCCTCGCAGAGTTTTTGGAATAGTCAGTCAAGCTCATCAATTCCAAGTTAATACCAACCTGCTTTAGACAATAGAGCACTTTGGAAACCACTCTCTGAACTCCATGCGTCTTCCCTTCCAAATATCATCGTTCTTTCCAAATAGCCAGCCAGGTTCATCAGTTTCAAATTGAGATCAATCTGCTTTAGACAAGAACATTTTAGAACCTTAACTGTGACCAGCTAAGACAGTTTGTTCCGAGGCCAAGATTGCTTGTAACATCAGTAATTGAAGACAATCGGCCATAGTGACGTTTTAACCAGAGAGGCTACTCCACATTCATTTTCAACAAGACCACCTGGAAATTAAAGAACTCCTACTCGTATGTGGAGGTGGTCCAAAAGTGACTATAATTACCCGAGGGCCTCTGCGAAAGCCATCCAGTAGCGGCCCACCTGTGACTTCCAATCCAGTTCTTCCAATCGTTGCCTGCTCCCTCCGCCGCCATGCCACCAGAAAAGGTTCCGCTAGGTCTTAGATGGTTCCTGGTCTAACGACCTAGTTGGTACCTGGCTACCACCAGTCCTCTCAAACATCGAGAGTTGAAGTGCGGGATGCCGAAAGGGGAGTTTTTGTAGAGTATTTCGAAGTGCCGAAAATTTAAAAGCAAATATCTAAACGCTGTTTTGCCCATTTTTTACTTCCTTGTACGTAGTATAAGGAAGTAATGTGATCCCGAAAAATTTTGGGGGCCAAATTTCTACAAAAAAACCGCTTTTGACTACCTCTAAATTTAATTAAAAAAATTTTTTCGATGCATCTCATCGTAGGCTAGCATGCACGATCATATTAACGCGTCTGCAACTCATTTTGACCAGCGGCGAGTCTACTGTGACCAGTTTTTCCATGCCGTCTGTACGTACGTATGTACGTACGTACGTACGTACGTACGTACGTATGTATGTAACTCGCATATCTCAAAAACTATTGGTCGTAAAATGTTGAGATTTAATATTTAGGATTGTTCTATGATCTAGTTGTGCACCTCCCCGTTTGGTGGCAATCGAATGGATAGTTTATGTACAGGACCGCCCAAAAGATTCGAAATACATTACGCTCTATGGGCCGAAATTCATTAAACTCGCCTAACTCAAAAGCTATTAGGCATAGAATGTCGAAACTTCATATTTTGGATAGTTGTAACATCTAGTAGTGCACCTCCCCTTTTGGTTCCATTCGACTGGATAGTTTATCTACAGGACTGCCCAAAACATTCGAAATACATTCCGCTCAATGGGCCGAAATTCATTAAACTCGCATATCTCAAAAAATGTTAGGCGTACAATGTTGAAACTTTATATTTAGGATTGTTGTAACATCTTGTTGTGCACCTCCCCTTTCGGTTCCATTCGACGGGATAGTTTATCTACAGAACCGCCTAAAAGATTCGAAATACATTACGCTCTATGGGCCGAAATTCATCAAAGCGTTTTTTAGAGGTATTGGGCTATTTCAAATGACTCAGAAGTGATATACGCTGTAAAGAGTTAGAAAATGAGTTTCTCCATTAAAAAAAGTGTCTTTATCATTTACAGTTCTGCTACAGGAACACTCAAAAGATTTCCAATACATTACGGTCAATGGCAGTTTTAGGGGCAGTCATCCATTTAAAGCACAATACCGTCCTACCACATAAGTTAGGTAATGATTCGACCGCGGTCACGTGCCTCCCTCAAGAACTATGCCAAAAGTCGCCAAGCTTGGCGACTTTTGGTGTACGTGTGTGCATATTTAACTCTCAAATCTCAAAAACTATTATGAAATTTCATATATAAGAATGTTGTAACATCTAGTTGTGCATCTCGATTTTTGGTTCCAATCTACCCAATTTACAGGACCACCGGAAAGAATTTCAGTACTTTAATGTCTATGGACATCTTCAATATAATACTACTGTAGATAGTCATTGTTTGGTACATGCCCAAAATCTCGCCGTCTGTCCTCGACCTTGGCTTGTTTTGCCGAAAGGTCGCCAAATTTGGCGATAGTCAGTCATTTGGTCCATGCCCAAAGTATCGCCATTTGTCATCGTTCTTGGCGAGTGTTTGAGCGCCTCTGTCTGCAGCATCTGTCTTAAATCTTTTGAAGTGGCTCTCAAGTGGTTAGCAGCGGAGGGCTAGCTCTGCATTCTCGCTTCCCGGTCAGAACGGTACGAGACCGTGCACGAGATGCCTTGAGAGGCAAATGTGTGCTGTGGCGTTACGAGATATATACACGCTGCAGCAAAAATTGTTAAATCCAGATTAAAATAAAGAGTATTTTTAATATACAGTCCACTTTATTCATTCAAAGTTTTTAGAGTTGTGCCTGAGCTGATGTGTGTACATTTTGGTCCGTCTTCACGTGAGACGGTTCCGGTGCCTTATGGATATAAATGAAGTTCCTTTGTTTGTGTAACAAGTGACGAAGTAGGTGCTGAGCTTTTCTGGTCATTTACTCCCTTGAGATAATTTGTGTTATTATTCTTTAGAGTTAAGAGTTGTGTTTAACCTTTAATTGAATTTATTTTTATCGTTGTTTTGAGTTAGAAATTAGTTATTGAGTTTGTTATAAAAATGTTCAAAAACGCGAGAAAAGCTGATTTGCAGCTCGCCGCGATAGAGTTAGGAGAGGAAATAACAGAGAAAATGACAACGACAGAGCTTATTAATATTATAAAGGATACTGATAAATTCAAAAATGAACCAGAATTTGTATCAGGTCACTTAGAGTTGATAATTGAGGACCGGAAAGCAGAATCACAGTTAGAATTACAATTAGAACAAACTAAATTAGAGAGAGCGAAAGCTGAGTTAGAACTGTCACGCTTGCAAACAATTCCAAAAACAGTTCCAAAAACTAGCGACGAATCAGAAAATAAAGTTGAGAGATATGATTCATTAGATTCGCTAATAAAAAGTATAAGAACTCTAACGATTAAAATCCCGAGTCGACCAGAAGGATGGGGTCTGTTTTTTACTTCTTTAGAAAGATCCTTTGTTACAAAGAGCGTACCCGATGTACTTAAGGCGGAGATACTTTTGAATTTACTAGGTGAGAGAGCTTCAAACATAATTTCTTACATAAGAGATAATGAGTTAAATGATTATGATAAAGTGAAAAAAATCGTATTAAGAGAGTTCGAACCAACCGCCCAGTCATGTTTGGAGCAATTCAGAAAAACTACTAGGCAGGCAAATGAAACCCATGTACAATTTGCATCTCGTTTGACAACTAGCTTTGATTATTATTTAAAATTAAGAGAGGTGTCTGATTTTGAGAAATTAAAGCAATTAATTATATCAGACAAGTTGTTTCAAACATTAGACAAAGAAACAGCGTCTCATATCAGTGTTAGGCAGGCAGATACATGGTTTGATCCCATAACATTGGGAAAAGAAGCAGATCTATTTTTTGTGTCACGGGGAAAACTTCTAACGGAAGGTTTTAATCAAAAATCCTCTAATTCGAGAAATGTGTCTAGAGTATTTTTAGCTGAGAGTAAGAGTTCAAAGTGTTTGCCTTTGTTATGAAAATCACCCCTTATATAAATGCAAAAATTATATAGCCTTGCCTGTTTCTGAGAGAGTAGAAATAGTTAAGAAAAATAATTATTGCTTTTGCTGTCTTGGAAAACATTTAATTAATAATTGCAAATCAAAATTTTCTTGTTCTTTGTGCAAAAGAGATGGAAAAAATAAAAGACATCACTACTCATTACATTTCCCGAAAAGCGGTGAGTTTTTGCGACAAGAGAGCGCGGCCAATAACCCCGATTTGGTTTCCCCCCCTATTACAAGAGGTACAAGAGAGAGTACTTTGAGTGCGGAGGCACCAACATTCCAGCCAGCATCCTTGGCTAGCGTCGAATCTAATATAAACACATCGGTGCTCTCCTCGCGAGTAATAAATACATCTAAAACAACGCTCCTTAGCACTGCAACTTGCTTAGTGAGAGATAACGTTGGTAATAATTTTAGAGTGCGTGCGATTTTGGATCAAGGGGCAATGAATAACTACATGACTTCAGATTGTGCTAACAGCCTTAATTTAAAAAGAGAAAAAACGAATTTAACAGTTTGTGGAATTGGCGATACCTGCACAACAATTAAATCTGTAGTTAAAGCGACGATTTCCAACACTGAGGGAAATTACGAGAAAGAATTAGATTTTTTGATAGTGTCCAAGATTACTGATTTCATGCCGTCAAAAACGTTTGAGATAAATATACCCGAGTTAAAATATGTAAACCTGGCAGATGAACACTTTAACAAACCAAGTCGCATACATTTACTTTTGAGCGCAGAAATCTTCTACGAATTGTTGCGACCTGGTCAAATTTGTCCGACTAACAGTAATTTAATCTTTCAAAATACTGTTTTTGGTTTTGTGGCAAGTGGAAGCGTACCCACTGAAACGCCGGATAGGGTCCATTGCGGCTTTATTCAAGATAATATTGCCCTAACCAAAACCATAGAGAAATTTTGGGAAATAGAGAACGTGCAGATTGAGATACCTAAAAACAAAGAAACAATAATTTGCGAAAATCATTTTGAGAAAAACATTAGACGAGATAGTACAGGTAGATACATAGTAAAAATGCCGCTAAAAGAGGATCCCAATTGTTTAGGGAAATCTAAAAATATAGCCCTCAAGAAATTAAATTCGTTGTGGAGTCGCCTTCTAAAAGAGCCTGATTATTTATCATTATACAAAGAATTTTTGCGGGAATATGAAACATTAGGGCACATGAAAGAGATTTCGGAATGTGAGGAAGAAGTAGGAACATATTATATACCGCATCTAGGAGTCTATCGCCCAGATAAAAGTACTACAAAACTTCGTGTAGTATTTAACGCTTCCTCGCAGACAACATCAGGGAATTCGCTTAACTCTTTACAGTACAATGGTGGGGTTGTTCAGGATGACCTATTTAAGATAATGATTAGATTTCGTAAGCATATTTATGTATTTGTAGCTGATATAAAGCAGATGTATAGGATGATTTTAATTGACCCGAGTCAAACTAAACTTCAGAGAATACTTTGGAGGGAGGGAGTGAATGAACCAGTTAAGACTTACGAGCTCAACACTGTTACCTACGGTACAGTGAGTGCACCTTACCTCGCTACAAGAGTTCTTCAACAATTAGCCAGAGATGAACAACAAAACTTTCCCTTAGCCTCTCCAGTCATAGAGAAAGACTTCTATATTGATGATGTCCTCAGTGGCGCAGACACCCTGAGTGACACTAAAGCATTACAATTAGAGTTAATAAAAGCTCTCAACAGTGGAGGTTTCACATTACACAAGTGGTGTAGTAGCTCTCCAGAGCTAAAAACAGACTGTGACAGTAGTTACAGTTTTCAAGATGAAACAAAGGCCTTAGGAGTTTCATGGAAGCCCATCACCGACCAGTTTACCTTTCAAATACAGATAGAGAACTCGGTTCCGCCAACAAAGAGATCTGTGCTTTCAACAATTGCCAGAATTTTCGATCCCCTAGGACTATTGGGTCCTGTAATAACAGCAGCCAAAATATTCTTACAGAGGCTGTGGTGTTTGAAATTGGACTGGAGCGATCCGCTTCCTGAAACGGAGGCAAAACAGTGGGAAAACTTCATTCAGTCCTTGCCATTACTAAATAGTGTAAGTGTTAATCGATGCATTATAATGCAAAAATCAGTGCATATTCAACTTCACGGTTTCGCGGATGCGTCCGAGAATGCGTACGGATGTGTTATTTACTGCAGATCCACGTCAGATCGAGGAGATTCAGAGGTGAATTTGGTCTGCAGCAAATCACGAGTATCACCTCTTAAGCGAATAACAGTGCCCAGACTCGAACTTTCTGCTGCCGTCCTTCTCGCAAAACTGATGACTAAAGTGACGAGTTCCTTACAACTTAAGACAGTAGATATCTTTCTCTGGACTGACTCAATGATTGTCCTTTCCTGGATACAGAAAGAGCCATATCTTCTAAAAACATTTGTCGCAAATCGTATAGCGGTAATACAGGAGTTAACAAGCGTTCAACAATGGCGTCATGTATCTTCCGGAAACAATCCCGCAGATCTCATTTCAAGAGGGATGAATCCAGAGACACTAGTGAAAAATGATCTGTGGTTCGAGGGACCAACGTTTCTGAGTCAGGGAGAATATCCCAATCCTGAAATTCCAATCTCAGTATGTGGTGACTCTGTTGAACTGAAAAAAAACGGGCAATTGTGAAAGCGACAATCCTCATATTACCCTTACAAATTTTAATCATAATTCTATTATTAATGATATCCTTGCATTGAGTAATAATTATTTAACCATCATTCGTATTTTATGTTATATATTTAGATTTATACATAATGCTAAAGCTAAAGATAAGATCTCAGGTCACCTTACTCCCAAGGAGGTGAAAAGAGCGGAAATGTATCTAATTACACAAGCACAAAAAGGTGAGTTTTCAGAAGAAATAAAAAACCTGAAGAGAGGTGCTGCTATTCCTAATAATAGCAAGGTAAAATCGTTAAATTGTTTCTTAGATGAAAATGAAATATTATGTGTCGGAGGTCGATTAAAGCATTCCGACCTCAGTTCATCTCAAAAACATCCAATGATCCTTTCGGACAAACATCCTCTTACAACAATTATTGTAAGATATTACCATTTGAAATATTTTCATGTAGGTCCTAATGCCTTATTATATCATGTTAGACGTAAGTTTTGGGTCATAAATGGTAGAAATGTTTGTAGAAAAATTGTATTTCAGTGTATCACATGTTTCAAAAATAAACCTGTGTTAGAGAAACAAATTATGGGGGATTTGCCCAGAGAAAGAGTTGTTCAGTCTTTCCCATTTTGCAATGTCGGTACCGATTATTGCGGGCCGTTCTATATTAAATTCAAAAATCAGAGAAAGGGGAAACTGAACAAAGTGTATGTATGCATTTTTGTTTGTTTATGCACCAAAGCAATTCATCTTGATTTTGTAACAGATCTTACTTCTGATGCATTTATTTCTTGCTTGAAGCGCTTTTTCAGTCGAAGAGGAAAGTGCTCAAAATTATTTAGTGACAATGCTACTAATTTTGTAGGTGCGAGCATGGAACTGAAAAAATTACATAATATGGTGAGGCATCCAGACGAAACTTTGGCAAATTTTCTTTCTAGTGAAAGCATAGACTGGCAGTTCATACCTCCAAAATCACCAAACTTTGGCGGTCTTTGGGAGGCCGGAGTTAAGAGTTTTAAATTCCACTTAAAACGAGTTATCGGTAATGCACATTTAACTTTAGAGGAATTTCTCACGATCATTTTAGAAATTGAAAGTGTTTTAAATTCGAGACCTCTTAACCCTTTATCTTCAGATTTTGATAATTTTGAAACATTATCACCAGGCCATTTTCTCATTGGGAGGCCATTAAACTCAATTATTGAGCCCCAATTGGCTGATTTGTCGGATAACAGACTTTCTAAATGGCAGAAAATTACAAAATACAGCCAACAAATTTGGAGGTTATGGAAAAGAGATTATTTAAATAACCTACAGCAACGCCATAAGTGGCGATTTGCAAAAAATAATGTAAAAACGGGTTCGTTAGTGTTGATTAAAGATGAGAATATGCCCAACACAAAATGGTTAACAGGAAGAATTGCAGAAATATTTTTTGGAAAGGATAAACACGTTCGAGTAGTAAATGTTAAGTTACCCAATGGTAAACTATTTAAAAGGAACGTCAGAGACATATGCATTCTTCCTATGGAAAGTGATTAAATTTTTCGATTGTAGAACTGGGTGTATAAATTTGCTTTGTATACTTTTTTTTGTACTTGCTGTTTATGTACTATATATATACATATTTTTTTAATTTGTGAATGTAGATTACATGTTTTTAAATATTGTTGAAATTTGTATAATTTCAACGGGGGGAGGATGTTTGAGCGCCTCTGTCTGCAGCATCTGTCTTAAATCTTTTGAAGTGGCTCTCAAGTGGTTAGCAGCGGAGGGCCAGCTCTGCATTCTCGCTTCCCGGTCAGAACGGTACGAGACCGTGCACGAGATGCCTTGAGAGGCAAATGTGTGCTGTGGCGTTACGAGATATATACACGCTGCAGCAAAAATTGTTAAATCCAGATTAAAATAAAGAGTATTTTTAATATACAGTCCACTTTATTCATTCAAAGTTTTTAGAGTTGTGCCTGAGCTGATGTGTGTACAGCGAGTTTTGGCAAAATATCGCCAAATTTGGCGATAATCTGTCATTGTTTGGTTCATGCTTAAAATCTCGCCAAATGTCGTCGATATTGACGAGTTTCGCCGAAATATCGCCAAATTTGGCGCTAAAAATTTTTTCGTATTTTGTATAACTCTAAAACTAACCCGTAGATTTTTTACTTCCTTGTACGTAGTATAAGGAAGTAATGTGATCCCGAAAAATTTTGGGGGCCAAATTTCGGCAAAAAAACCGATTTTGACTACCTCTAAATTTAATTTTAAGAATTTTTTCGATGCATCTCATCGTAGGCTAGCATGCACGATTATATTAACGCGTCTGCAACTCATTTTGACCAGCGGCGAGTCTATTGTGGTCAGTTTTTCCATGCCGTCTGTACGTACGTACGTACGTATGTATGTAACTCGCATATCTCAAAAGCTATTGGTCGTAGAATGTTGAGATTTGATATTTAGGATTGTTCTATGATCTAGTTGTGCACCTCCCCTTTTGGTCGCAATCGAATGTATAGTTTATGTACAGGACCGCCCAAAAGATTCGAAATACATTACGCTCTATGGGCCGAAATTCATTAAACTCGCATATCTTAAAAACTATTAGGCGTAGAATGTTGAAACTTCATATTTAGGATAGTTGTAACATCTAGTTGTGCACCTCCCCTTTTGGTTCCATTCGACTGGATAGTTTATTTACAGGATCGCCCAAAACATTCGAAATACATTACGCTCAATGGGCCGAAATTCATTAAACTCGCATATCTCAAAAACTATTAGGCGTAGAATGTTGAAACTTTATATTTAGGATTGTTGTAACATCTAGTTGTGTACCTCCCCTTTCGGTTCCATTCGACTGGATAGTTTATCTACAGAACCGCCTAAAAGATTCGAAATACATTACGCTCTATGGGCCGAAATTCATCAAAGCGTTTTTTAGAGGTATTGGGCTATTTCAAATGACTCAGAAGTGATATACGCTGTAAAGAGTTAGAAAATGAGTTTCTCCATTAAAAAAAGTGTCTTTATCATTTACAGTTCTGCTACAGGAACACTCAAAAGATTTCCAATACATTACGGTCAATGGCAGTTTTAGGGGCAGTCATCCATTTAAAGCACAATACCGTCCTACCACATAAGTTAGGTAATGGTCCGATCACGGTCACGTGCCTCCCTCAAGAAGAATGCCAAAAGTCGCCAAGCTTGGCGACTTTTGGTGTACGTGTGTGCATATTTAACTCTCAAATCTCAAAAATTATGAAATTTCATATATAAGAATGTTGTAACATCGAGTTGTGCATCTCGATTTTTGGTTCCAATCTACTGGAGAGTTTATTTACAGGACCACCGAAAAGAATTTCAGTACTTTAATGTCTATGGACATCTTCAATATAATACAATTGTAGACAGTCATTGTTTAGTACATGCCCAAAATCTCGCCGTCTGTCCTCGACCTTGGCGAGTTTTGCCGAAAGGTCGCCAAATTTGGCGATAGTCAGTCATTTGGTCCATTCCCAAAGTATCGCCATTTGTCATCGTTCTTGGCGAGTTTTGGCGAAATATCGCCAAATTTGGCGATAATCTGTCTGTTGGTCCATGCTTAAAATCTTGCCAAATCTCGTCGACATTGGCGAGTTTCGCCGAAATATCGCCAAATTTGGCCCCAAAAATTATTTCGTATTTTGTATAACTCTAAAACTTTAACCCGTAGAATTTTGAACTTTTGTATTTAGAACTATATTATAATATCCAAGTGTTTTCAATATCTTTTTTGACAGCAATCGACTGGGAATTTATTTACAGGGTGAGCCAAATGACTTTAAATACATTAAGGTGTATGGATGCATTCAATTCATTGAAAGTCCTTGGTCAGTGACTACTTTGGCTATCCCCAAAATCTCGCAAACTATCTCAAGTTTGTCGGCTTTTGGTGAAATATCGCCAAATAAAGTGTCAGAAGGAAATCTTTCAAATTGAACTCAGCTTGGCGATATCGAAATATTTGGCTAGAAATCGCTAAACCTTACTATTATTGATATTTTATATCTTTCAAACAAATAAGTTTAGAGGAAGTGCGTAAAAAACATTTTTGATTTAATAGACGTGCAAGGAAGTCATGTGTTGGACACATCAGATTTTTTGTAACTTCTTAAACGAACTCTATCATCGTGCTTTATCGATATAGTTTTCAATACAAAGTAAAGGCATTAACTAAAATTATGTTTCAAACAAGGCAGAACAATAACCAAAGAAAAAATATCAAAGTTTCCGCCTAAGAAATTCAATAAATAAACACATAATAAATGATAATACTATGAAAATAAACACTCAAAAAACTGGTGTTAAAGGATAAAATAAATAAAAACTTTGTGAAAAAAGCACACATAAAAGGTTACTTCAAGGCGTAACGATCGTTTCAACCGAAAATTCGTTCGGTCTTCGTCAGACAAACCCTTCCGCTTCGGTCGAAACGATCGTTACGCCTTGAAGTAACCTTTTATGTGTGTTTTTTTCACAAATTTTTTATTTATTTTAAATGGTAATATTAATAATAATAATAATAACAACATCGTTCGCTGCTGTTTAAAATATCTAAGAAATGGAAAAATTGTTTTGCTTTTCAGGCTTTGTACTTAGGATGTTTCCTAGGTTGTTCGAAATACTCTACTAGGTAGCTCACCTCCACGTGGTACTCCCTGGGTTGCCCAGGGAGTACCACGTGGATCGTTTGTCGTCGGATCGTCGTGGGGATCGTCGTGGATCGTACCAAGATCTGTTTTACGGTTCGAAATGGCAAAGAGGCTAACCAAACTCCAAAAATGAGACACACGGAAGACATTCTTATTAATTAATCAGCACTATGTTTTACATATAAGAATTTCACGTTATTTACAAGCTCATTGAATTTCCTAAAAAGAAATTGAAAGCTATACAGTACTATTGCAGTCAATGGTAGTGTGTTCCACACAATGCAATGTGTTCCATAAGTAGGGATGGACGCGAGACGTGCGAGACGAGAATTGGGGCTGTCTCGTCTCGTCTCGCAGTGGTAAACCTCTGTCTCGTCTCGCGTCTCGTCTCGTCTCGCAAACACTGTCTCGCGTCTCCGAAAGAAATTGCTGTCTCGTCTCGCGCGAGACGCGAAACGTCTCGCGAGTCTCGCAAAATTAAGGACTGCGATATCGTTCTCATTTTATACTAACTTATTATTGGGATTTTATTGAAAATTAATATTAATAATAACAATTACTTACATATAGCCACATTAGTAGATATATTAATAACTATATCAACATATATCGGCATTTGAAGTAAAAGAAATTGAGATTTAATCCGTATATATAATGTCACACCGAAAATATAGTATTTATTTTTATTTACTAGCTGCGTGCCCGTTCTTCGCACTGTAGTAAACGAAAATTTTCCTAACATGAGTAATTTCAATTAATTCCAGTGATGTGGAATCTAAAATAAAAGCAAAATTATTTGACTCTTGATGTAAAGTTTGCGTCTTGAGTATTAACCTGGCATCATTGCAATATAATGACTCAAAAAACTACGTCAGTGTCATTCGCGATCAGAAAAGTGAAAAGCTTACCGGTTTGCAGAGAACTCCCGACTTTCAAAATGTGTTATTTCTACATCATACTGTAGTTCTACATCATACTGTTCAAGTTGTAGCATTAAATACCTCAGACACTACATGAAATGGACAACCGTTTGTTTTAAAATAGCTGCGCACCCGCTCTTCATACGAGAAGTAGCGAATATTTTACTAAAATCATATCTGCATGAGACAAAACAGATTTTTTTTTTTTTTAAGTTCAAGTAATCTCCTCTGTTGAAATTACTGCGGGATATATTAACACAAATTAGAATTACTTATCATTCAGTTGGTTGTAAAATAACCCTTGAAAAATTATAAACAGAACACTTTTAGTCTTTATTAAATCTCTACTATTTACTTTAACGTCAATTTCAAGTCTCTAAAATATGTGTAATTTTTATATTAATGAAAACAAGATTATATTAACGATAATTATAATTATTTGCCTAATATTTCCAATAACATTACCGTGTGTGCATTTTTAGATTTCATTATAGTATCTCAGTTGGTTAATAGACGTCTTATTTTTTGTTTATATTTTAAATTACTGAACAGTTAATTTGTTGACGACTATCCGTTTGTACTTTTCCACAATAATTTTTAGCGATAGTACTACAGTCGTTATGGTCGCCCTGTTTACAGAAAAATTAAACCATAATCCCCCTAATGTATATCCAGTATGGATTTTTTTTAAAAATGAAAAGACATCTAACAGGCGAAGATAATTTTAGAATAGGAACCCAACTGCAAAATAAAATGATGGGGAGGAAAAAAATTATAAAAGTTATGCAAGCCGAAGGAAGGGAAAACATGATAATATAAACGAAAAGAGAAATAGTTTTAAAAAAAAATGCTTGCATTTCTTTCCGTCCGATATTAATATATAAGAATAAAATATGTCATTTTAATCTCTTTAAAATAGGCCAACAATAGGGATTTAACCGCCCCTAGAAAGTTGTTACCAGGGTGGGCGCCCCCCCCCCCTACGCACGCCGCAACGTGCGGGAAAGTTTGAGGATAATATCGGTACAAGGATATTTCAACCAAGGATATTCAACCATATTTCAACCTACTCAGACTAAGCATCAATGCGAATGCAAGTTGCTCTACTTCTAATCCCTCTCTGATATACCCTAAATCCGATTATCACAGGGGCAAGGGGCGGCGGTAGTCCGGACCCCTGAAGAAAAATATGTGTCAGGGGTATATATATCCCGATTATCTAAATTATAAATTCATATGTACTGAAATAGTAATTGTGGGGAAAAAACTGAATTTCCTCTATAATATAGGTATTACCTAATTGTCTATCACTAGATCAAGTTAGAGATATTTTTTTGGGGTGATAAATACGATTTGATTAAAGTACAAAAACTACAGTTAACTGAAATGCAATTTTCGAGTACAACAGCGGTCAAAACTGGGTTAAAATGCTTAAAAAGGGGGGGCTCAGTAAAGGGGCTTAATGCGTAAAAAAGGGGATAGTAAGGGGGGCCCCAAACTTAATGCCCCGGGCCCCGTCTAAAAGTGGTCAGATTTGAACATACCGATCCGCCTTTCCTATTTACTTATTATTTTTCTTTCAACTCTTCTCTGTTTTCTTTTTTTTCCGCCTCTTTCTTTATCCTCTCCTTTGTGTGTTTTGTATATCTCTCGTCCGTTCTAATTTTAAATGGTACGTGTTTGTGCGTATTGTTGAGTGCTGCTAGTATACCAGGACCAAAAACGAAGGAGACGCAAGTTAAACGGTAGAGGCTTCAGGCAAATTGTCGCTTTTCAGATCGTATTTATGCGAGACGGAAAAAAATGCGAGAATTCTCGCGAGAAATCTCGCGCGAGACAAGACTGTCTCGTCTCGCGTCTCGTCCCGCAAAATATTTTCTTTCTCGTCTCGCGTCTCGTGTCGCAAAAAAATGCCTGTCTCGTCTCGCGTCTTGTCTCGCGAGACAATGCGAGAATTCTCGCGTCCATCCCTATCCATAAGTAAGCTTCATGTTCGTATTTTATACCACAATGAAGCTTAAGTACTTATAAAATACGAAGCTTTTTATTAAAACCACCTGCTGAGCCATTCTTCGCACGATAGCAAAGGAATATTTTTATTACGCATTTAATTCAAATTAATTTCAGTGATGTGGAGTTTCTACAAATGCAAAATTATTTGTCTCGTGCGGTAAAGTTTGCATTTCGCCATGTTAAACTGATATGATTTATTGCGCAAATGCAAAACACACAAAAACTGTGTCAATAAGAACTTCAGTAAATAAATGAGCTGAAACTAAAGTAAAATAACTAAATATTCATGAAATCAGCCTGATAACTCAGCCGCGTCATGGTCGCCTCGCCAGTCACATTATCTCACAGTCGCAAAATGTGACATCCAGATGATGTGAATTTTTCAAAAAAAACTTTACAGTACTTTTCGAAAACTCTATGAAGCTTAAAATTTAGGCCTTATATTACTTTTAAATACTCGAGACATTTAAAGTGTTCAATTAATAGTGAACTATTGTTTTTCTTGAAATTGCCACTTATTATTTGATTTGCTTTTCTCTACTGCTTTTCTCTCTATATTTAAAATTTTTCAGTCCTCACACTGAAAAATAAATATGAATTATCAATCTCAACTAGATTCAAGAGAAAAAATTAGAATTTTATTTATAATTTTTATTACTATTATTTTACTTATTTATTTTCATTGTTTTTAATTATGTTTATTTTTATTACATTTTTTGAGAAAGTTGCTATCTGGAATCATCCGTTTTTACGATAAAGGTTATAAAAAAGCATTTCACTGTGAAAATAATTTAATATAATATTTTGTTGTACCCCAAAGTAACATCATATAAAGGATATTAAAATAGTTGTTAGGTTACATAATATTAATGGAATGAGAATGCTCACTTTAAACCTTTGCATTATCTACATATAGTAGATCGCGATTTGATGTTTATCTTCCGTGTAATGATGGAAATGCTCCACGGCCTTGACGATAGCAAGAAGTTCCTTTCTGGTAACCACAATAGTTAAGTTCTGCCTTTGAAACGCAGTTGCTCCAGAAAGCAATGACGTGTTCTTGGCATCTATCTCCTAGGACAAAACTGTTCCGACACTCTTATAACGATGTTAATTGCTTACGGTACTTTAAATTATTAAAACTGCGTTGTGACGGTTAAAAATCCAGGTTCGAAGCTCTTAGTTGCAGTAAAGAAAAAGACATTGAATGCATAAAACTATTTATTTAAAAGATACTCTTGAAACATAAACTTATTACGACGGATGGTGGTGGCTCAGCGAACTAAATAAACAATGTCCTATATGGACAGTGAAATTAAGATGGAATGAATTAAAAATTACGCCAGCAGAGAATTACACTTTGGCGAGAACAATAACTTGGCTGAGATCAATAACGCCAATTCCAGAGTAACCCTAAAAGTTAATCCAATAAAATTAAAATGACGTAATCGCGAGCAAATAATTTTAAAGATGTCACAGGGCAACAAAAATAAAAACGCTAACACCAAGCCAAGGTAGGGGGTAAAGAAAAGGCCGTTGATTTTGCAAACGGACTCAATGTAATCTATTTTTAGCACAACGACGCCACCATGTCTGAAGAGACGAATAAACAATTAAGAATAATGCATACGGGGAAAAGCGAATATACAGATTAAAAGCCGAAGTGGCAGAAAAAAATGAGAACAGAAATGATTTAGAATACATGATTTTGGATAGATTACATTAAAGAAAGCCAAATTAAAGGATTATTAAATTAGATACGTGATCTCCATCACAACTCTCCTCACTTGCGTCTGTGTCCAGGATAAATGGCTTGTCAGGGTGAGGAACAACATCGGCGCAGATGTCAAAGCCGTCTTCAGTTCGTTGAATGCAACCTCACATTCTTCAGTCCATTGGAAATTTTGTCCGGTCTCTGTCAATTTGTGAAGTGGTCTTGCGATTTGAGAAAAACCCTTCACGAATTTCCGTTAGTAAGTACGCAATCCGATAAAACTTCGCAGCTCATGAACATTCTCAGGACGACTCCAGTTTTTGACTGTGGACATCTTTTCAGGATCGGTTCGGACTCCGTGGGCGGATATTATGTTCCCAAGATGACATACTTTCCGACGAAACAAGTTGTACTTAGATGGACTCAGTTTCAAGTTTGCCTCCTTCAATTTCTATAGCACCTTCTGGATGTTCTCTAGATGCTCTTCGAAAGTCTTTCCGACGATGATGATATCGTCCAAATAAACGAGACATACTTCGAAGGAAAGTCTTCTCAACACTGGCTCCATCAGACGCTCGAATGTAGCCAGTGCGTTGCAGAGTCCAAAAGGCATAACTTTGAACTGCCACAATCCTTGTTTCGTGGTAAACGCAGTCTTTTCACGGTCATCGGTATGAACTTCTACTTGCCAGTAGCCACTCTTGAGGTCCAGGGTGGAGAACCATTCATTTCCCGATAAAGTGTCCAAAGTGTTGTCTATCCTGGGAAGAGGGTAGCTATATTTCTTGGTAATGTCATTCAGACGTCTATAGTCAACTCAGAACCGGGTGGAACCATCTTTCTTTCGGACCTAAACAATAGGCGAGGCCCAGGGACTAGTCGATGGTCGATGACGTCATAATGCTGCATCTCCTCTAAAAGTCTGCTCACCACTTCCTGCTTAGCAAACGGCAGCCGCCTAGGATGTTGCTTCATGGGAGAATGGCTGCCTGTATCTATTCTATGTTGCATTAACCTCGTACGATCAAAGTCACCCGAAGTACGAGAGAAGAGGTCTTAAAATTCAGCTATTACTTTCTCCGCAGCGCTTCTCGGTTCGGACGTTAACTCCACATCTAGTAATAATGCCTTCGTCAGACACTCAGAGGATTTAGCTGTCGTTGGGTTGCAGTTCTTATTAATGCAGGTAACAGGAGTGCATGTTGCCAACGCTTCATATTTCTTTATCGCTTTCGACCTGTCAGTCACGTTAGCTACTGTAACAGGAACGTTAGTTTTCGACAAGTCCACAAGTGTTGCTCCCACAAGTACTCCTCTGACAGCATCACTATTGCTTGGGTGTTCAAGTAATCCCAACCGGAATTTATTGATTTCTTTTACTGTTCCAGAAATTATTGAATCAGTTCTTGAGGGAAGAGTGTTATCAGTCTGGGTTATTATTTGTTGAACAGGTAAAACAGCTTCATTTTTAATGTCGAACGCAGCTATTTCTTCCGAGTCTGAACGAAGCTCATTATTTTTAAAGTCCAAATTAAATTTGTTTAACTTTAAAAAGTCCAGTCCGAGAATAAAAGAGTCCGTAATATTGGCGACATATACCACATGGTCGTATCTGGCATTTCCTAACGTAATTTCTGCCCACTTCGATTTTTTCACCTGTCACAGTCTGGAGGATCAGCGAGGGCGGAGTTCAGATAGTCTTCAAACTTAATTTCTTAGCCAGATCAGTTCTTATGATGGTTACATTCGCTCCAGTATCAATCACCATGTGGCATGGAGAACCATTAACGTATCCGAGTACAAATAGTCCAATACTGCCGCCGTTCACTGATGAAATCTGTAAGACTTTAAAAAGAGGATTTTGAATATCCCGCAGCCTCCGTTCCTCAGGGTCGTCTCTTTTCCGTCTTCCTTCATGGGCTTCTCTGATGCACTGATAACTGCGATCTTTACGACCACAGTTCTTTTGTGCGTCACAGCATTTTCGTAAATGCCCCTCGCCGCCCTTACCTCCAACATTTAGCTTGCCTTGGTCCTGACTGTACTTGTCGTTCTACCAGATTTTCGAGGCTCTTTAATTTATTCAGTAATCTCTCCATTTCTCCATTCGTAGGCTCCTGGAACAACGCAGCTCTAACAGTATGCCGCTCTTTTCTCACGGCCAGCTGAGCTGCTTCTAACTTCATAGCGAATACGAAGGCGGATTTTAGATCTTTACTATCCGCCAAGATCAATGTTTCCTGAATATCAGAGTCCCGGACGCCTTCAATAAACTGTTGCACTGCAACTTCTTCTCGAACGTTATCAGGATAACTGCCTTAGTCTAAATGACACAGCCTATCTATGTCCGAGGCCAGCTCTTGAAGGGTCTCGCCAGGTCTTTGCATCCTTGACTTTAGTTGTATTCTACTGTACTCTTTCTGGCACTTCTCTCCGAACTTCATCTCCAAGACACTGGCAAGGGCGTCAAAATCTCACATCTTCGTCTCTCCAATGGTTTGCAAAACACTAATTACGTCCCCGCTAAGGGAAGCGGACAGTTGGTTCGCTTTCTCGGACTCGCTCCAACCATTGGCTTTGGTGACGATCGTAAATTGGGTCTTGTAAGCTTCCCAGGGTCTTTCCGTCATAAGTCGTTAGTTTCACTACTGGGCGGTGTGACAACACCTTTATGTTTTCAGGTACTTTTCCCAGGTTTACTAAACTGTCCAGTTTTTCTTCAATTTCAGCTTCACACTCTTCACTTATTTCCGCAGCTATATTTTCTTTGAAACTTTTCACATTATCTTGTAATTCTTTCACGCTTTTCGCTTGTCTTTCTTCTAAACTAGTTAGTCTCTCTTCCATCTCTTCCTTCATTTCTTTCCAGTGTTGTTGGTTTTGCTTAATTTCCAACTCTAAAATTTTCTGGGTTTTCTCAATTTTCTCCTGCAGTCCGGATTTCATCTCCTCATGCCGCCAACTCGTCCAATCCGGTTTTCATCTTGTCTTGTCCGGCTTGAATTTTCTTTTTCAGATCGGCTTTCATCTGTTCCAGTCAGGTTTCTAATTTCTTCTCTAAATCGGCTTGCTCGGATTTTATCTCGTCTTGTCTGGCTTTCATCTCCTTCATCGTATCGGTTTTCATCTCTTCTATCAGTTATCGAAGGTCCTCCATTTTTCTTGTCCACACCATGCACTGGAGAATTAAAGTCTTTCTTTAGAATCCCAATTCTGACACCAAATGTTGCAGACAACTCTGCTTGTTTCCGGGGTTCTAAAGTCTAGTTGGTGTAGAAATTTCTTGTAAAAAGTCCACTTGTCAGGATGGAACACGAACTTTATTGCTTCTAGAATTTCGTCGAACAATCAGCTGTACAAAATTCACAAGCACAATCAAACAGTAACGTGCTTTTTTTAACAGTCCGCTCTGATCTGAAGCTCTCACAAGTGCTGTATTTCTTACACAAAATAAAACACTTTCACAGGCAAAAATTCAGTGAAAATATACGAGAGATAACACTAACAGTCTCTCAAGACTCAGCAATCAAGAATTTGCAATCAAGAATTTACATTAGCTTTAAAAACAGCTTCAAAAAGCAAGCGGAAACACCGCTTCTATAAAGCGTCGTACTCATCTGCAGCGCGATCGGTTCTCGACGGGAGTTCACTCACTCCACACACTGACTCGAGCAGGGGCAGCCCGGTTCTTTTATACCTTCCGACGTGCATTCCAGAAAACTCGCGACCTCTCTAACGAATCCCCGAACAATCGCGTTTTGATTACGTCATAGAAATATAGCTGAATCATTAGCCTATTATGTGATTTTAGTGCAGAAAAACCAACTTTCAGGCCCCATTGGAAAAACAAGCCAAATGACCAAAATAACGCTCAAAGCTCTGCGACGTTTGGCGAACTACCTCTAAATTTGGCGCCAGAAATAAGTCCCCAAAGGTGAAGTTACCGAAAGCCTAGGACTAATATTTCTAGAGATTTCTAGAGCTGCCATAGAAAAACAATGGGGAAACCGAAACCTCCGTATCTACGGTTCTAGCTGACCGATTTTGATGCAACAAAAAGCAAAATTTAACTATTTGAAACGTAGAATGCGAATTTTAAACTATTTTAAGCCCCAAAACAGCGGGTTGCCCCGAAAATTCGTAACAGTATTATGTATATAGTATTCGCTGTATAACTAATGCATTGAATTCTTATTATTGCCAATCATACCATTCATTATACTTTTTGTACTTGCACTTTGTGCAAGCGTTTGTAAGCCAATACTTTCAATTAAGGACTTGTGGGTCAAATAAGGACTTGTGGATTGATGTTCGTATAAACTCTTTTATTTTCCATATTTGGTCTTACGATCCATTAGCAGATGCATCGAACTGTCTAGGGTACTAAATTATTTTCATGATCATAGTCCGTAATCCCTATTTCTAAGCGGGTTCAGACTATCACGTAAGATTAAGGTGTCCAAATTTTTGAACACAGAACTGAGGAAAAGTCAGTGCGCTGTCCCCAATTCTAATACACAAATTGAGGACACGTCAGCTATTCAGCATGTTGTCTTCAATACAAAAACAAAAATTGGGGACATTATAAATTTAACTATCAGTTGGGGGCCATTATAAATTTTATAATCTCTTTCTTATTTTATGTGCAATTTTCTAAAGTAAAATAAAGCTTACTTCTGATGCTTCTATAATGTGATGTCAAGCTGTTACTTTTGCGTTTTTCTCTAAAACTGCATCGAGTTTTCGTCCTGATCAGTTTATTTAGTGGTATGCGAAAGCCGTGAATGTATGCATATCCCGCATACACATTTCTTGAATAATTATGAATGCTGAAATTCTTAATTATATTCAGCAAAAAAAGAAAAAAAAAATGTTTTACATGTATGGAATTTTTAGTTGTACCTTTTATTTCTCATTCAGGCTAAACGAAAACCTTCAAAAATTTAAAGCAGATGTGGGCAACCGCCGGCCCACGGGCCGCATGTGGCCCACCACGGTTTCTGATCCTGCCAGCGGAACATATCAAAACCCCGTATAAAACCCATATAAACCATTGAAAATCCCATATAGATCCCAATTATACTGCTCGCGACTTCGCTAACACATCCTGAAGTTTGGCCTGCAAGTTTTCAAAGGTTGTCCATACCTGATTTAAAGTAAACATCGTTTATAATTCTTCACTGTGAGATTTTTCGCTTTGTATTTGTACCATGATTGATGATTTACAAATTATCAACATTACGAAGCAATTTCCTTGTACCGGGAGTAGATGAATTTCAGTATTTTTCTTTAATTATAAACCAGATATGACACATTTGTACTTCGCCTTTTTAAAATTTACATTTTCCTTGATTTCGTAAGTATTTCATCAAATAACAGAAAATGCCTTTATTGTTCGTTGATTACAGCTTGTTTACTGTCTTTTGCGATTTACGCAATTTTATTCTTTTGTTGCTCCAAATGTTTCAAATTTTTCTGACCGCGATCTCACGCTCTTTCTCTAATATACCACTTCGAAATCTACTCGAAACTGCTTTATCCCCATTCTGTCTCATCGTTTGAAATGACACCCACGATGAGACATGCAGTCTGTTACAGTTTCGTGGGCAAAAACAGAGTTTCACTCAAAAAAAAAAAAAAAAAAAAAATATCAGACAAGCCACTGAACCCTTCGATTCCAAATATACGTGCCATAAAATGCAATATACATAACTTATCTCTGGCAAAACTCCCGAGGACCTATCACGCGATGCCGAATCCCCATCTACAGAAGTCCATGAAATTAGAATGAAATTCGACAAAACAACTTGATCGGGCCTGCGCACGGAAACCTAGCCCTCGGGGGCCCTTGAAGAAACGCTCGAGAACTATCGTTTTCTTGGGAATTTTTTATAATACAGAGTTGAGAAAAGGCGGTTATTTCCTTGCCTTCCAAGCCGCTGGATCATGGAACATAGCGTGCAGGATCACTTGGGAAGTCTTGTCGCTGCTGAGAAGCGATTCCAGGGCAATTAGAATGCCATTTCTTCTTTTCTGCCGATCATGTGATATATGGGGGGCCCCCATAGGTACCAGGATGGGGATTCCACCTCGGCAGTGGTGTGTCACGCAGGTGGTGGAAATCGCTTCTCGTTTTCGGAACGAGGTCTGATCACGACAGATTTGGAGAATATCTGTATCTCTTCCCATACGAGAATAAACTTCCTTTTTCTTCTATGAGAATTCCCCCTTTCGTGTAAAGCTTGTGCAGTGACGCAAATCTCTGTCTTCATGAAAATGAGCTCCTTTGACGTCGGTTATTATAGCTAACCAATAACATGTATCGCCATAAATAAAATTCTGAAATCTGAAGAATTATTAGTGAAGAATTATCGGAGCTGTAAGAAATCAGGGATGTTAAGAGCAAATTCTCAAGGCCCAGAACTCCTTGGTCCTCCTTAAAGTTGATGTCCTTGAAAGAGTTAGTCCGGCAGAGATGGACTCCCTTTTTAACACTTTTCAACAAGGTTGAAAAATGTTTATGATTTCGGTTTGTCCGTCTGTCCGTCTGTCCGTCCGTCCGTCCGTGCTCTAAATCCCGTAAATATGCATCGATTTCGACGAAATTTATATATGTTACTAGCTGCGTGCCCGTTCTCCGCACGGCAGGGAACGAAAATATTTCTTACATGTATAATTCGAATTGATTCCAATGGTTTGGAATCTAAAAATAAACAAAATGACTTGACTCTTGGCGTAAAACTACTCATTAGTTATTCGTAAAGTTAGTATAAGTACTGACCTGTGACCATTGTTAATATCATGACGGAAAAAACTGTGTCGGTGTCATTCACGATCAGAAAAGAAAAAAGCGTTACGGTTTGCAGTGAAAATTCCTAATTTTCAAAATGTCTCATTTCTGCATCATACTCTTTTTTCTTTAAGTTATGCCATTAATACCTTGGATACTACATGATGTGGAGAACCGTTTTATTTTATAATTAAATAGTTGTGTACCCGCTCTTCGCAAAGCAAGAGAAGAAAATTTTCCTAAAATGTGACCATAACTACTTGTGACAAAACAGAATCTCCAAGAAAAAAAAGTTCAGATACTGTGTTTTCTGTGGAAACTACCGCGGGATATGTTAACGCGACTTAAAATTATTTAATGTTTAGTTAGCTGTGATGTAAGACGGCTGTTGAAAAACGAATAGAAACGAATAGTTTCACGAAGTATTTATTAATGCAGTATATTGTGCTTTGATCAATATTGCCCTAGCATATCTACTAACTATTACTTATACTTTCTTTTACTGATACCAATATATTTTCGTTTTTCCATCTTTAATGCTTAATTTAAAGAAACGGTTTAGATATTTGCTACGAATGTAGTCTTTTATTGTTTGGCGATTCTTTGCAATTTACGCATTAGCATAAACGATAATCGTTTCACTTTATCGTTGCCATTAAAACAGCTTTCCATACATTTTTATGCACAATTCTTGTCAGATTGACGTATTTAGCTCCGCAAAATATTTCTTGCAATTCGAAAATGTGTCCCGTTTAAAAACTGAATCGAAAATAATGCTGGGTAATTCATTGTTTAAAAAACAGCATTCATTTCTTTTTCTGGCAACGTAGTATAAAACATGGAATTATTTCGTAGGTGCGTGTGACTCCATTATTCTGATTGAGTTTCGAAAGGGGGTTTTAAACTCGTTACACGAAAATGACGTAGATTTCGCATGCGAAAATTCAGTTATTTTAAAGTAATTTTATTTATTTTTTTCAACTGGCAATTTTATTCATTTTACTGTTCCCAAGACAACCATAGCGGAAGATATCATACCGAAATCTTGAAGCAGCTTTTTTTGAAATAAAAATCCTTCTTTACATAAAAATTCGTAAAAAATCACCTAATTTATATTTTTCCTCCGTTCTTCTTTTAAAAGTGGGCGAATTGTATGCTCCGTCTTTAGCCACAATATAAAAAAGTTATGACGGATAGAATTAAAGATGCAACGGTTTTAAAATTATTTTACGCAAACTTCGTCAAAAGAGAAATTATTTTTAAAAATTCCCCAAAAATCGGCAAAATATGTTACATAGTCAAAACAAACTGTTTTCGAAAGAAAATTTTCTCCTCTGTCCGATGATGCAAACATCGTTTTACTGCGAGTGCAATGACCGGTGTTATTACGTATTATGCAAGAAAAATCGCTAAAAATCGGACAAAACATAAAATAAAACCTTTTCTAATTCGAATTTCGAAAAAATCGCTCCGAGGCGTGTTAGGATCTATCCTAGTGAAGCCGTATGCAAAATTCGGTAGGTCTGCGACCAACCGTCTCGGCGCAATGCGATCGAGCGACGGGCGCAAAAGATTGGTGGTCACAAACCTACCTACAAACCTAGCTACATACAATGTTTACTCTCGGATTTTATTATATACTAGCTGCGTACCCGTTCTCCGCACGGTAGGGAGCAAAACTTTTTCTTGCATGTATAATTCGAATTGATTCCAGTAATGTGGAATCTAAAAATAAACAACGTGATTTGACTCTTGGCGTAAAGTTACTCATTAGTTATTCGTAAAGTTAGTATAAATACTGATCTGAGAACATTGATAATATTTAAAAAAAAAAAAAACTATGTCGGTGTCATTGGCGATCAGAAAAAGAAAAGCGTGACGGCTCCTAAAAATTTCTAACTTTCAAAATGTCTCATTTCTACATCGTACTCTTTTTTAGATTTAAGTTATACCATTAATACCTTAGATACTACATGATGTGAAGAACCGTTTTTTTTAATAATTAAATAGTTGTGTGTACCCGCTCTTCGCAAGGCAAGAAGAGAACATTTTCCTAAAATGTGATCATAACTACTTGTGACAAACAGAATCTCCAAGAAAAAAAAAGTTCAGGTACAGAATTTTCTGTTGAAATTACCGCGGGATATATTAACGCGACGTAGAATTATTTAATGTTTAGTTATCTGTGATGTAAGATGGCTGTTGAAAAACGAAAAGAAACGAATAGTTTCACGAAATATTTATTAACGCGGTATATTGTGCTTTGATCAATATTGCCCTATCATATCTAATAACTATTACTAAGAGTATCCTTTACTGATACCAATATATTTTCGTTTTTCCATCTTTAATGTTTAATTTAAAGAAACGGTTTAGATATTTGCCACTAATGTAGTTTTTTATTCTTTGGTGATTCTTTGCAATTTACGCATTAGTATAAACGATAATCATTTCACTTTCTGGCTGCCATTAAAACAGCTCTCCATACATTCTTATGCATAACTCTTGTCAGATTGGCGTATTTAGCACGTAAAATATTTCCTGCGATTCGAAAACGTGTCCCGTTTAAAAATTATATCGAAAATAATGCTGGATAATTCATCGTTGAAAAAACAGCATTCAATTCTTTTTCTGGCAACGTATTATAAAATAGGGAATAATTTCGTGCGTGGCGTATGTTTTGTTTGTGAGCCCGTAATTTTGATTGAGTTTCGAAAGGGGTTTTAATCTCGTGAAATCTAAGTCATTTTGATCTAACATGTGGAAACTCAGTTATTTTAAAGTCATTTTATTTATGTTTTTCAAATGGCAATTTTATTCATTGTTACTGTTTCCCAGACAACCATAGCGGAAGATATACTGAAATCTTGAAACAGCTTTTATTAAATTAAAAATCCTTCTTTACATAAAAATTCGTAAAAAATCTCCTAATTTATATTTTTCCTCCGTTCTTCTTTTAAAAGTGGGCGAAATATATGTTCCGTCTTTCGTCGAAATATAAAAAAGTTATGACAGATAGAATGAAAGATGCAACAGTTTTAAAATTACTTTTACGCAAACGTCGTCAAAAGTGAAATTCTTTTTAAAAATTCCCAAAAATCGGCAAAATATGTTACATAGTAAAAACAAACTGTTTTTGAAAGAAAATTTTCTCCTCTATCCGATGATGCAAATATCGTTTTATTGCGAGTGCAATGACCGGCGTTATTACGTATTATGCAAGAAAAATCGCTAAAAATCGGACAAAACATAAAATAAAACATTTTCTAATTCGAATTTCGAAAAAATCGCTCCGAGGCGTGTTAGTATCTGTCCTAGTGAAGCCGTATGCAAAATTCGGTGGGTCTGCGACTAACCGTCTCGGCGCAATGCGATCGAGAGACGCGCGCAAGAAGATCGGAGGTCACAAACCTACCTACAAACCTAGCTACGTACAATGTTTACTCTCGGATTTTAATATATATAAGATAAGATTCTTACCTACTGTGCCATGCACCCTATTGAAAATGATCTATGTAGCATTTATAGTTTTTCTACAGGAGCACTCAAAATATTTCCGATACATTGCGCTCTATGGGAAGTTATTCTTTAAAGCGTATCATCCTTACTATATAGTTACGCTGATCCCTGACTTCAAGATAAAACTTCTCCCGCCATTACTGCAAAAGATTACAAAGTTAACACAAAAAACTTAATAATATCTACACCATTTGTTCGATCCGCTTGAAATTTTGCATGAATATGTATAAAAATATAGAAAATAATATGCGCTACTTTAAAAATTTGAAAATCCACCCGTTCCCTCATTTTTAAGCGATTTCTCGCTATTTTCAGTTCCATTTCATTTCCGAGAGTAAAAACGTTAATCATTTGAGTGAGAAAATTAGCTACTGCATGTGATAATTACTTCATAGTGACGTCACACTTAACAAGCTTTTTCCAGACTTGTATGTTAATTTATTTATTTATTTTAATGAAATGATTTCCCTGCGTATGTTCACAGTGAAATGAAATCGTTGAATGGAAAAAGTTTTCGCACGTTCCCACAAGAGCATAAAAATCGATTTTAGTATACATAATAAAAATTGAACATGAAGTTATTTATTTTAGGTGGACGAAGATTAAGTTTATTAAGTGTAGACACGTTTTCGTCAAACGTTTTTTTTTTTTTTTTTTTTTTTTTTTTTTCCCTAGAGGCCGTTGCAATTGCCTTCACAACGGGCTTCGACTTCTAGTTTTAGAGATATTCTGCTAATTGAAATGAAACAAAATTGATATATGTTGTTAAGGATTACAAGATGAAGCTTTCCATTGAAAAGAATGTCTGTATAGTTAAAGAGTTCTTCTAGATGAGCATTGAAAATAATTCCATTACAAAATCGTCAATGGCAGTTTAGAGAAAAGTTGAAAGTTTAGAGAAAAGTCGCCAATGTTGGCGACTTATGCGATAAATTGCCAAATATGGTACGGAAAAAAAATGCTTTGAAAAATCAACCGAGCATGGCGATATTTTCATTATTTGGCGGTAAATCGAAAAATATCTAATGTGATAATATTAAGCTATGACGATTTCTTTGGGAATTTTGAAAATTCGATACTCGCGCTGTAGTCAACTGATTTAGTGCATTGTGTCTCCTTAAGAAATGGCTAAGGGCTATCTGCGTAGGATTGGGAGTGGGGTTGCGTTAGTGGAATTTCGCCCACAGATGAAAATCCGTTAATGCGTAAGAACCCAAAACGGGTTAACGGAATTACATGAAACAAAATTGGAATCTCTTTTACAGGGTCTCATAAAATTGCATTTATAGTGATAATACAAATTATTTTATCTCCGAAATCTCGTCAGATTTAAGAAAAATACATCGCCAAATTTGGCGCAAAAATATTGATGTGTTGGAAAGTGTTTTATAATCAATGCGTTTGGCACGATTTATTTTTTCTTGTTTATTTGATATTATTTCCATTATTTGTAACGTTATTTGGGAAAAAATAGTACTGTAGTTTTATGGTGCTATACGCTAGAAATATTTATCAATATCAATGCAAAATACAACAATTCGTCCTTTTAATTAATTAACAAAAATACATAGTCTATCTGTCTCATATATGTAATTATGAATTATCTGTGCTACATGACGCAGATAGCCCTATCAAAACTCTTAACAAAAGAAAAAAAAGAAAAAGTTAATAATAATAAATATTAGTAGTTCATTTTTTAGGTGTTATTTCACATAAGCCAAAACCAAAGTTTCGTGTTATGTTTATACCTTTCTTCTAACTTAGAAGATGTTAGGGCCCTTTATTTAGATGCTATGTTTAGGCCCTTAAACAAAGTCAAAAAAGATCGATTCGCAACAATGAGTCTCAGTCTCTCACTCATTTAACAGTTGCACCCACAGAGGCACCAATACATTCAATGAATGCGAGGGAAACGCGATGGCTAAGCAATGACAATAACATAGGTCTTCTCATTTCCTGTATGGTTTTGATAAAATTTAAACTATTTATGTGGCCAGTCCTAAGCCTAAAAAACCGGCAGTGAACCTCAGAAGCTCGTAATTTGGAGGAAGGGGCAGTGAAAAATTCACAGTCAACATGTAGGGCCGATCTGGACCAATAAGGTTCATTTGGAAACGATATCCTGTACCAACTTAAGTTACATTTATTGTCATATTTGATGCATTTCTCATGTAACCAACCAAACCATTAGAGGGATGGATATGTGTAAGAAAATAGACCTAGTTCGTCTCGCAGAACAGTTTCAAAGCTTTGTCTCGTCTTGCAAAATTTAACGTTTACCTTGCCTTGCATAAGAGCTGTAAATACCTGTCTCGTCTCATCTCGCATCATCTCGCATCCATTCCTAGAGCCACTTCGTTTCTAGTTGTATTATAATCTTCTCTAAGTTCATGTTCATTCCAATCGTCTAATTCATCATCATTATCGTCACACACAACATCGTTATGTGAGCACTTTTCTCATTCAAATGAGCTGTTATCTCTTCGCTTCCCAATCATCAACGTTTTATTGTGTTAGGCTAATCACAGGGCTTAATAATTTTTTCCTTCCTTTTCCTTTTAGAAAACTTCCATTTTGTTTCCGAATTTAGCATGGTGACAAACAGGTATTTCTCTCTTCTGTGTTTTGGGTCCAACTTACCTTAGATATTAGGAGGAGATGAACCAGTGGTCAAGATCCCTACTTAAGTGGAAGTGGACTCTCTACAACCACTGGCTATATGCTTTCTTTTCCCATGAGATGTTTGTTCAAAAATATGATTAGGGGTAGTTTGGTGTTTTAAATACCACAAAACTTTTGACTCACATGATTTGCACAACGCACTATTTTCAGAAAAGTATTACGCTTGAATAAGAATAAGAAAAAAAAAAAAAGAAGGTGCAGCATACATTTCATCAGTTACTATAAGAGGAAGTTACCGCCAGCGTTATTTGGCTGCTGTCTCGAGAAATAAGCTTCTGATCCATCTGAACTCTTGATCCTGCGGGATTAACCTATATATAATGGGCCTCTTAAGTTAAGGAACAACCGTTTTTTTGCGTCTAATTTGAATGAATGAGAAACACCAAATTTGGATGACATGTGCACAAAACAGTTATGTATTGACTGAAACATAGAAGTTTACTTAAGAAAAACGCAAAAATGATTTAAAAAAAAAAAAAAAAAAAAATAAATATAACACAGTTTTATGTGGTAAAATTTCATAGAAACATAACAAAAATGAGTTTTAATAAGGAATATGCAAACACCTAGCTTGAATGCAGTGGCGGCGTCGACTTTCCATGCTGTCAGTTAAGTTGCCAGTTACCGAAATGGGAAGCGAAGACCAGACACGGAGTAAGCTTTGTTACAGCAGGGCTTAACACAGGGGTAATCACTTAATCACAGGGGGATAACTTACTCTCCTAAGGACCTTGGAGGTGGACTTAAAGCAGCAACCTATTTACCAAGATAGTCCCAAATATTCTCTATAAGATTTAGGTGAGATTGAGCTGGCCATTCCATTCGCTCTAAACCAGACCCTCAAGATATTCCTCAACAACTAGCGCTCGGTGAGGTCGTGCATTATCATTAATCAGAATGGAGTCATTGCCCATTGCACCGGCATATGGGCGGACATATGGATCGAGGATCTCATCCCAATATCTCACACCAGTCAGACTTCCTACCTGGAACACCTGCAGGTCTGTGTGACCGCTAACTATGTTCCAATTGAGCTAAAATTATGAAACTTGGTGGGTGTTTAGGTCTTGCTAAGACCTATCTTTTGATACTTTGTTGAATATTGTCAGACCAATAGTTCGCGAGTTATAGCCATTTGAATTCCGCCAATGTTGGCGAAAATGGCAGTGTAAACACTTACATTTAATTTTATCGAAAAAAAAAACGGGCTCTTTTCTGAACACGCGAACTTCCATTAGTGTTCTGAACACGAGAACAGACCGTGCAAGGCCGCCGGAACCATAGATCTGACGATACGGGTGGATTTTACCCTTTATGGGCCTAAAGTGACGGAGACGGCGAGATCTCTTTACGGAGAACTCCCGTATTTTTAACTGTGTTCCAATATAGCCAAAATTATAAAACTTGGTGGGTGTTTAGGTGTTGCCACGAGGTATGGATTTTTATTTTGTTGCACATTGTCCGCCTAATAGTTCGCGAGTTATAGCCATTTGAAGTTAGCCAATTTTGGCGACGTAGGTATAACCTGTTTATACCCAAATTTTAATTATAACTGAAAGCAAATCGCACCAAATGACACTTATTGGCACCAATAGCCCACGTACCAAGCGGCTCTAAGTCGTCGGGTATATAGAACTGGAGATACGGGAGGCACCGTTTATATTGTCATTGGATAAGGCGGCAGGGGGCGCTTTTTTTTAACGATAGCTGGTTTTAACTATGTTCCAATTGAGCTAAAATTATGAAATTTGGTGGGTTTTTAGGTCCTGCCAAGACCTATCTTTTGATACTTTGTTGAACATTGTCGGACCAATAGTTCGCGAGTTATAGCCATTTGAAGTTCGCCAATGTTGGCGAAAATGGCAGTGTAAACACTTACATTTAATTTTATCGAAAAAAAAAAAAACGGGCTCTTTTCTGAACACGCGAACATCCAATAGTGTTCTGAACACGCAAACAGAACGTGCAAGGCCGCCGGAACCATAGATCTGAAGATACGGGTGGATTTTACCCTTTATGGGCCTAAAGTGACGGAGACGGCGAGATCTCTTTACGGAGAACTCCCGTATTTTTAACTATGTTCCAATATAGCCAAAATTATGAAACTTGGTGGGTGTTTAGGTGTTGCCACGAGGTATGGATTTTTATTTTGTTGCACATTGTCCGCCCAATAGTTCGCGAGTTATAGCCATTTGAAGTTCGCCAATTTTGGCGACGTAGGTATAACCTGTTTATACCCAAATTTTAATTATAACTGAAAGCTAATCACGCCAAATGACACTTATTGGCACCAATAGCCCACGTACCAAGCGGCTAAGTCGTTGGGTATATAGAACTGGAGATACGGGAGGCGCCGTTTATATTGTCATTGGATAAGGCGGCAGGGGGCGCTTTTTATTTTAACGATAGCTGGTTTTAACTATGTTCCAATTGAGCTAAAATTATGAAACTTCTCTTTACGGGTACTCGAGATCACTCTTAGCTGTCACACAGACCGCTTAGCGGTCACACATCCCTACCTAAACCATTATTCCAGCACTTCGGTAACTGTCTTTCAACAGTGTTGGATTGATGGTATCTGGTGCTTTGTTCCCTCCAGATCAGCAGACGTCCTGAATTACTCTCCAGTGTTAATCTGGACTCGTCTGTAAAGAGAGCAGAAGCCCATCGCTGGCTGCTCCAGGAAACGTGTTCTCTTGCCCAAGATATGCGGGCCCTTTCTGTCTTCCGTTAAGGAAGACACGCACAACTGGTCGCTTTGCATAGAGACCTGCATTGTGAAGACGCCTTTGCACCGTACTAGCGGATATTCTTCACCTTGATGCTATAGAAAGGTTTGCAACAAGTTGCGGCCCTTAAATTCGTCTTCCCCTTTGGTCCAAAAGAGCTATCAGACGTGGAACATGTCTTCGGTCTGGACATGTCTTCGGTCTGTCTACTGCACAAAGAAGCTTTAGTTTGATATTGATTCTAGAGACAATGGACCTCACTGCGAGACTCATTAAGACGCCTGGCAGCATCGGCCTGTGCCAACCCCATTTCCATCCATCCGAGCGCCCCCCCCCCTTAAAGAATTGGGCAGACGGCTTCTCTCAGACACTGTGGGACTCTGCTGCTTATTGTCAACCAATCTGCAAAGAAAAATTGTAAATCACCAAAAGTTACACGCATAATTACGAAAGCCTGATATTTGCACATTTTTCTCTCACTCATATATGCCTGTTCTTTCCTCTCTCTCTGTATATATATATATATATATATATATATATATATATATACGTATATACACTGGCCTCCAAAAGTTAAGGAGCAACATGTTTTTCGAAGCTCACCATAAAAAAATTGACACTGACAGTAAAATTTATGGTTTATATATATGATAGAAATGAACTTTATTCAAATTTATGCAAAAACGATAGCTACCACTTCGTTTTTATAGAAAAGAACAGGCATATATGAATCGGAGAAAAATGTGCAAATATCAGGCTTTCATAATTACGCTGTAACTTTTGTTAATTTACAACTTTTGTTAGCAGATTTGTTAACAATAGGTAGCAGGGTCCCGCAATGTCTTAGAGAAACTGTTTGCCCGATTCGTTAAGGTGGCGGGCGGTCGTATGAATGGAAATGGAGTTGTCATAGGCTTATGCTCCTAGGCGTCTTAATATGTCTCGCAGTGTGGTCCACCGTCTCTAGAATTAATATAAAATGGAAGCTTCTGTGCCGAGAAGACATGTTCTAGGCGGACCAGGAGCTACAACAAGCGCAGAATATCGTTTTATAGCTCTTTCGGCCCGGAAAAGAAGAAGCATTTCAGTGCCGCAACTTGTTGCAGACCACTATGTAGCATCAGAGAGACGAATATCCGCTCGTACGGTGCGAAGGCTTCTTCACAATGCAGGTCTCTATGCAAGGTGACCACTTGTATGTGTTCCCCTCAACGGATGACAGAGAAGGGCCCGTTTATCTTGGCCAAGAGAACACGTTCCTTGGACCAGACATCGATGGGCTTCTGTACTCTCTACAGACGAGTCCAGATTCACACTGGAGAGCGATTCAGGACGTCTGCTTATCTGGAGGGATCGAAGCACCCGATACCATCAATCCAACACTGTGGAAAGACACAGTTATCGAGGTGGTGGAATAATGGTTTGGGCAGGGATCCCACACGATGGTCACACTGACCTGCATGAGTTCCAGGGAAGAACTCTGACTGGTGTGAGATATCGGATGAGATCCTAGATCCATGTGCTCGCCCATATACTGCTGTTATTGGCAATGATTTCATTCTGATGGATGACAATGCCCGATCTCACCGAGCTGTGCTTGTTGAGGATTATCTTGAGAGTCAAGGTTTGGAGCGAATGGAATGGCCAGCTCAATCTCCAGACCTCAATCTGATAGAACATGTTTGGGACTACCTTGGCAGACAAGTGGCTGCTTCAAGTCCTCCTCCAAGATCGTTGCATGAGCTGGAACAAGGACTAATCCGTGCGTGGTCTCGATGCCGCCAGTGCAAAGTAGTTAGGGCTGGACACATTCCTTATTGAACTCATTTTTGTAATGTTTCCACAAAAAGCTTTGATAAACTGTTTTCTCCAAAAGTGGGCTTTTCTACCAAAAGTGTTCTTTTACTTTTACACCATATTTGTGTTGAATTTATATAAATTTCTATGTCGTACTCAATAAAGAACTATTTAGTGCTCAGTTAGTCCAAATTTTTTGCATCGCTTCTCTGTTCATTCGTTTCCATATTATTCACAAAAAACAGGTTGTATTTTAACTTTTGGAGGGCAGTGTGTATATATATATATACACATATGTGTGTGTGTGTGTATAAACTAGGTAGCTATCATTTTTGTATAAATCTGCATAAAATTCATTTTTATCATTTATATAAACTATAAATTTTATAGTTAGTGTCAATTTTTTTTCATAGTGAGCCTCGATAAACATGTTGTTCCTTAGCTTTCGTAGGCCAGTGTAAAAAGATTCTCTGTATAAGGCTTCTTTTTATTATGATTATATTTTAATTAAAATATAAAGAAAAATTTATTACTAATTTTTGGAGTTTCAGTGTGAAGACTCTCATATTTCTTAACATTATAAAGCTATTATTTTTTTGGAAGGATTCATTTTAGTAATAAATTAGATTATACCAGATGGGAAAAAAAGAAAGAAAAGAAATTTAGTGAAATTTCAAGGCAATTTAATTCATAATTGCATTCAGTGTTATTTTGAATTTAAATTGCCTTATAAGAACAGTATGTTTTACTGATATAACTGTACTTATCCGTAAATTTTCTTAAAGAAAGAAGAAAACTTTAAAAAGAAAAGTATGTTGTGAAAATGTGTTTTCATATAAAATACGTTTAATAGTTCTAGTGATTATCCGTTAAAATGGATTTAAAAATTTATTGGCTTTCAAGATTATTTATTGGGGTAACATTCACGACACATGCTAATACTCTTCATGAGTTTGCTATTATGTTTTTTCGAGTAAATCAACTGGATAACAGAAATGGGTAAAATACTCTATTCGCTTTCATTTCTATTTGTGGATTAGAAAAAGTATTCATTACTCCGTCATAGTCTGCTCATGAAAGGGTCTTCCTCACATGCTGAGGCAGCTAGTCACTTTTTTTAATGCCTCGCATAATGGGTGACAATTAGTGAGCTTTATGAAATAAAGGATAAATTATTAAAAAAACACTGAGTTAAAAATTTAATACAAATTTTAAAAGTAAGTAACTACATACATTTGGATTTAGTTTATGACATGTCCGATATACTTGCCACTAACAGCTATGATATGGGTGTAGATCAATATTAAATTTCTGCACTACTCGCTGAAGTGCTGAGAGTTCTCTCCACATGTTCTCCAAAACTTTCGAATCAAATCTTTCGTTGTTTGATTCTTGTAACTCTTGTATACAAGTTGTCTTCACTTGTACTCGGTCGTACTTGCGTGTACTTTGGGCCGCAATCAGACTGTTATTGTTCGAATAAAAGTCCTTGAGGAAAGATAAATGCTCAGACTCAGAAACGCTACATTTCGACATTTTTACTATAAAAATGAACGACAACAACAGTTAGAGTGTGCACGCTCAAAAAAATTCCAACATGCCCATCATTCAACCACCAACTTTTAAATTGAATCTCGCAACGGTTCAAAAGTTATCAAGGTACTTTTTCATATCATTCAAGAATTTTCACCTAAATATATATATATATATGTACATTGTTAAGAACACCGCCAAGTATGGACTCTTTAAACAGTACAAGAAGTTTGATAACTAGAAAAGAAATTTTATTCGATGAATATTCCAGAAAATCGTATCACCGGTGCCACAAAAAGTTCAGAACTTGCGCAAATTTAATAACACAAACAGACAAGTAAATCACCAGTAATAACAGCAATAGGTAAAAGCAAAATCACTGAGCTTCTAACAGCTTATCCACTAGCAATATCATTTCCACTAAGATCCCTTTCTTTTTATAGCTTTCTTGATAGGATATGATGTCACGTACATCCGATGGTCCGATGGTTCGTACATCCGGATGGTCCGGATGGACTTCTAATCAAGATAAATAAAGAAATTCAGCATATTTGAGAAATTTCATTTTATCGCCAGTCTCCAAATTTTTCACCAAGTCACCAAGCCCTCTGGGCCGTTCAAGTATTACGTAAGCAATAAGGGAGGAAGGGGGTGTGTCCAGGTCTGTGCTTATTTTTTGTGATAAGGGGAGGGAGAGGGTCACAAAAATTCTTACGTAAGCATTAAATAACGAATCAATTAAAGTGGAAAATTAATAGAAAATATAGTAAGATGTATCCGAGGATCATTAGACGATAAATGTGATTGGCAAACAAAATACCATTTCTCAACATTTATTTAAATCCAGTTAAATTATAACTTTCCCGTTTTATTGTTCATTACAATAAATAACGATATATTTAAACCATTTTGTATTCTTTCAAACCTGATACCACAATCTCTATGTATGCCTATTTATGTAAGCTTGTAGGATTAATAATGCAATTTATTGGTAAGTGTTATTTCTGCCACTGACTTACAAAATGTCATTAAAATCTTACGTAAGCAAAAAGGTGTGTGTGTGTGTGGGGGGGGGGTGTCTAAAATTGCTTACTTTTCTTACAAATGTGTGTGTGGGGGGGGGAGTGGCAAAATGACTTAAAATATGCTTACGTAATACTTGAACGGCCCCTCTCCAAGTTCCTCTTCCAGGGGCATAGGTTTGCTAGATCCGCAACATTGCCTGTAAATCATCCTTTTCCCCCATGCACTCAGTATAGCAGGAAAGCGACATTTCCCTTTTGTAACAATATCAATGAAACTTAAAATTCTTGTTCTTTATGCTGTCATATTAGCGTCGTATTATTTTAAGACAGTAAGTAAAGATCTTGTTGAATAATTTTTGCACTGTGAGTGAAAATTTATTTTTCGGAAGTTCTTAATTCATGGAAACCTTCTTTCAAACGAATCATCAAGTTTCGTGTTCCTAAAGAGCCCACTGCGTACGGATGAGTGAATACGGGAATTTTGCTTGAGTTTAATGGGATCTATCTTGTTTAACTGCTCGGATAAGGATTGCGTGTGGTGGTGTAGGTAACCTAGCACTGAGATAAGTACGGCTTATTGCTCCTTCTGAATTTGATATATGCCTTTAGACATAAAGGTTCACTGGCTGAAACTGCTTTACATGGAATCAGAAAAATTAAATTAACTTTAAACCCCTCATTTAAAATCCCCCCCCCCTCCGAAAGTCTTTTTTTGGGTGGAGACGAGAGATTTTAACGAATTTTGAAGCATAGTAGTGCCATTTCTCGGTTAAAAAAATAAATAAATAAAAGGTTTATTATGGAAGTTAGAGGGACACTTTTCCTACCTCCCCAATGTTACACCTAACGGTCTTTATTTTCTCGTCACCTAATCATTTAACCCTTTGAGGCGCAACCCTTTACCAATGCTGAAAAAAGGGCAGCCGTTGCCATCGCTCAACTTAACTACCAGCAAGATGGCGGACGATCGAAACGTTCATCGCGCGCCACAGGTCTAGAGATCTTTTTTGACTGTCCAGCTGTCGTCAAAAAAGGGTCTCTAGATCTGTGGCACGCGATGAACGTTTCCATCGTCCGCCATCTTGCTGGTAGTTAAGTCGAGCGATGGCAACGGCTGCTTTCAGCATTGGGCAATCAATCCATCTGTTCTCGCGTTCTTCCATTTTTCAGCAGATGTCAGTGCTGTTAAAAATAATCGTGACCATTTTTTTACGGGAAATGACGTGCTAAAAAGTAAAGGATTCTCATGGAGCTATGTCACCCGCAACTATTTTTATAGAAATCAAATCTATTCTTCGTGACTGGCAGCAGTCAAAACGTCAGAGTTTGGTGTTCCCAGAGCGGGAACACTGCGCGTTAAAGGGTTAAACCGTAATTATTATTTAGTAGCATATCATGTATTTATTGAAGCAAACAATAAATAGGCACTTGAAAACCAAGAAAAAAGTAAGAGCAGACACATAAAGTTTGTTTTATCATGCAAAAATATCCCGTCATTGAAATCTTAACATCAATCAGTTTACTCTAAATAAAGCTAAGACTACAAGTTTTCACATTTTTAAATGTATTACACATGGTATGTATATACACTGAGAGGCTACTTCATTATACTCGCCTAACAGTTTTATGCAAATAAGCTATTGCGTACAGCTAGAGAGTGAGACAGTGGCATACGCAGAAAATTCAATAAATGAGGTTACACATAAGCGATAATTAATTCATTAACTTCTATTACTTTTACAAACCCCAATTTATAAGGATTCCTCCAGTGATCAATAAATTTTTACTAAATGGTATGAATATAATGCTATCTTTTTCTAAATATATATGCGAACTGAAAAGAAATGACAGACTCACTATACTGCACATCAGACCCAAACAAGGTTCGCACCAGTCAGGGAAAATATGGAAAACCTGGAAAAGTCAGAGAATTTCATTTTGACAAAGAACGTCATGAAAAATCGGAGAATATTACAAATTTTGCCTGAAAACCTAGAAAATCTCAAAATGTGACCTGAAAATTATCACGTCCAGTAATTTTCTATTTCTCATCAGTCTGGGAATGTCAAATATGATTTGACATAGGTATAATAAAAGTTCATAAGATCTGTATGTGGTGATAAGAAATTTGTAAATTATATGTATAGTATAAAAAGGTAGCCTGGAATTTTAGCAAAAATATTCCGGAAAACCTGAACAAGTGAGGGAATTTTGTTAGAGAAATTGAGTTGGCAAACCTGCATATAGAGAATATTTATTGGTACCTCTTAAATCTGACTAATATTCTGCTACATGCATTACTGATGTGATTATATGCTTTAAAACATGCAATTGTTTTTTAATGATTTATTAACTTTTGCTATTGTACAGACGAAATAACAACTCAACTCGCTAACTACGTGGGGTCTTGCTCAGTTCACACTTATGTCACGCCTATTGAGCCTATATCTTTAACCACGCGCTCCACGCACACCCCAACGGTTCTCAGTTGGAATAGGATCTTTAAGGGAAGAAAAATTAAGTTTATTACAGACATCCAACTTCAGTAAAAGAAAGGCATCATCATGTTATAATAGTTGAACCACCAATTTGACGCGTGGAAAAAAAATTCTTCTTCTTTTCGCAAATCGTGTCAGCAATATCTTCAAATATCAGGATCATCTGAGTTCCATTTTGTTTTTTCCATCGGAGAAAACTACCTCCTGAATCTATACTGGTCGTCCCAAGTCGTTGTCTCTCGAGTGAATGATAAGCGTTGCATTTTATGCACGGGTAATAAAGGGGGTTTAAGAAGTTTTGCTGCGTCCTGCTAATTACCAATCCTTCTAACAGTGTTACAAATAGTTTTTCTACAAATATTGAAACCAGTTTCCAATTTCTATGCTTGAATATATCTTCTTGTCAAAGCAAGTCGCAAAGCTGTTTCTTTACGTCTGGATGATACTACAGAGTTTTTTTTCTCATAATTATCATTCAAATTTAAGAAATTATTTATAACATTTTTAGACATTGCAATCTTCTTCGATCTAGATCGGTTACTCTATCCTGCCGACAAAAGAGCAGCAATTTGACCTTTTATCTATTTTGTTAATCTCTTCACTCTTGCCGTTCGAATAGATACACACACAAAAAAACGCGCGATAATTATAATTTCTTCAAACTTTCTTAAGTTTGTATTCTAAAGCATGAAATTAATTTGAGAGTATTAAATATAGTTGAACAAAAATAATAATCCTTTATTAAAAATTTTGTCTATCGCATTAGTCTTCTAAAGGTAGAGAAAAACATTCTAATTCTAGCGTGTAGCATTATTTCTTTGCATTTGAAAACACTGAGGAAACTTTACCTGGCTTTAAAGTTTTTACATGCGCTGTAGCAAACCCCAAATCAAAAGAAGGTAATTTCGTTAAAAATATGCATTGTCCATCATTTCTTTTAAATAACTTCATCTCCTGACTTTAAAAACAATATACAAGACTTGCCGTTGATGACTGAAGCGTTATTCTCCACAGTAAATATATTTAATCTTTTTATGGATAGTTGGAAAACATATTTAAGGGGTCAAAAAACGTTGAATCTGATTTTTTTTTTTTTTTTTTTGAAACTCTATGTAATGTAAGGATTAAAAAGATGCATTTTAAAATGTTTTATCAAATTTAAATCTCAGAAATAATTATTTTTGAACAAAAAGATACTTTTTAATGAAGGTAAACTCGAAAACAACCAATTATCAAAATGCTCCATTGCCATACTATACCAATTTAAAAAGCTGAGTTTTCTAAACAAGTTAAAACTGAACATAGCCTCATAATTTCGCCCACCGCCGCCCCTATATGAAGAATCTAGCACCGCAATGCAGTTAGCCAGAGGTCATTAGAAACATCAATAATAGATCATAACAGTTTAAAATAATATTTTTGAAAATAAATATATATCGAAACAGCTGAGTTGGTCTTTTTAAAAACTATTTAATTTTGATGATGGCAGATTTTTAAAGCTCACAGAGTACACGTTGATGTTTTTACGTGATGATGTAACATGCCGGACACGTTGATGTTTTTCTAGGGAACAAGCAGAGGGCCACTGCAATCAGATTCACACGGAGTCGCACCATCACATTGGTACTCGACGTCACGGGCAGCCATTTACCCCCTTATTCACCAAACATTTGATGCGCGTGCTAGCACGCCAGGAAGTGCTACATGGAGGGTTAGTTGAAAAACGGTATTCACCACGCCTAACACTAGAACTAGCACCCGGTCAAAACCCGATCCTGCACTTGAAAATTAATCCTCCGAATTCGGAGGATTAGCATTGAAACAGCGCTCAACGTATGTGCAGTGAAGGCTCAGGGGCTCAGGCTATAACTCTGCCATATTTATTTACATTTCTAGTACGATCCAGCATGGCGAGTCTCTGATTTGATTTGAGTAGTCAGCTAATCTTATAAATAAAAATGAAATTCTGTTTGTTTGTTTGTTTGTGGATTTGATTCGTATACAAATCCACAAAAATGGACCTATCGGCCTGAAATTTAGCACAGATATGTAAAATAATATAGAATAAATCATAGTCCACTTTAAAACTTTGAAAGTCCACCCGTTCCCGGAATTTAAGAGATTTTTTATGCTCTTCACGCAAAAAGCTTTCCTTAATTGTAACCCTTGTAGTGAAAAAAGTGTGAAATAAGGATCGTGGTTGCCATGTGTGGCGATTTTGCCGAATAAAATGTCGTTCGTATACAAATCCACAAAAATGAACCTATCGGCCTGAAATTTAGCACAGATATGTAAAATAATATAGAATAAATCGTAGTCCACTTTAAAACTTTGAAAGTCCACCCGTTCCCGGAATTTAAGAGATTTTTTATGCTCTTCACGCAAAAAGCTTTCCGTAATTGTAACCCCTGTAGTGAAAAAAGTGTGAAATAAGGATCATGGTTGCCATGTGTGGCGATTTTGCCGAATAAAATGTTTTAAATTCTCAAAGTAAAAATAAAAGAATAATAATGATTTTTTTTTGTTAGTTTATATTTGTAAGGTTATTTTTTTTAATTATAATATCGTGTGCATGGGAAATCAGAGCAGGAATGTAATGCTTTACACGCAAAACAATAAGAATTGAAGATTTCCGAGGCTAATGTGTAAATTTTTTTAGTTTGGCGAAAAAATAAAATGGCTGAAATATGGATTTTGAGTAAGTGAGTTCTAGCGGTTTGCACAGTTTTCGGCTTGGCGCAATTTATTGAGAGCTTAAGGAAATAGATTTTTGAAAACAAGTGCAAAGGTTTTATTAGAATACAGCGTTAAATTTTAATGATCCGTGAAGAAATAATGCAGTTATTAAGGGATTTCAAGCGATCTAACTTCAGAATTCTCGCCAATTGATTACATTGATTTAAGTTGGGGGAATTCCGCCAAATTTCAGAAAATTGAAATCTTCTCATTTAGTACATCGGAGTAACGATGAATAAAACACATTATAGTTGATAATTAAAAAAAAAATCGGCTGTATTAAGGAATTCCAATTTTCAAATAAATGCGTGCTACTCTTTGGCGGTCGAACCATTTCCCATATTGATTGCTGCTAAGTCAATGCTTCGAATGATTCCCTGAAAAAACTCTTGCAAAATGGCGTATATTGGCACTTTGGCGAGGCTTAGATTTGAAACTGGATTTTATTTGAGACTGGTATATATATAATATATACCAGTTATAGATAAAAATGAATGTTGGTATGTGTTTATGAGGTTGAAAAACTCCAGCACCGTTGAGCACCGTTGCACGATGAAATTTGGTTCACCTAAGTCTTTTATGATGGAGAAGGTTTTTATGCTATCCGTTTTCCTTAACTTGCCACTTGGTGCCGCAGCACAACGTTGAATTCTATTCCGTTTAGCCGTTTGCTATGTGAATATCGTCCAATCGAGTTCGATGAAATTTGGTACACGCGAATATTAGAACACGGAGAATATTTTTCACTATCCATTTTGCTGTAACTTGCCGCTAAATGGCGCTGCAAAGCATCAACTTCTATACCGTTCGATCGATCGGCATAAAATTTTTTATACTTACACATTTGAGCACGAAGAATATATTCTAACTGCGTTCCTTTTGATGTTACTCACCACTAGATGACTCTGCAATGCATTATTATTTTAACTCGCCACTAGATGACGCTGCAGCAGGACAAATTCTTGACCATTCAAACGGTCGCTATGAAAATCAGTATACATAGCTATTTGAACAATGAGAATATTTTGGCGTTATCCATTTTGCTATAACTCGCCACTTGACGGCGCTGTAGCAAATCATTACTTTATTGAACCACTAGATGGCCCTGCAGTGTATCACTTCTTGACTGTGCAAATAATCGCTATGAAAATAGGTATACATAGATATTTGAACACGGGGAAGAGTTTGGCGCTATCCATTTTCCTATAACTTGCCACTAGATGTCTCGTCAACACATGAACTTCAGGACTGTCCAGCCGATAGTCATGAAAATTCGTATACATCGATATCTGAATGCGAAAAATATTGTCGCCGTATCCGTTTTGCTAAAACTCGCCACTAGATTGCGCTACGCCGCATGGCCTTCTGCACCGTACAAACGATTGCCTTGCAATTCGGTATGCATGATTATTGGACACAATATAACGCGATATCCACTTTGCTATATCTGTTTATTACAATGATTAGTAATCACCACAAATCGTAATATCAAAAAGTACATTCATTCCCGTGCGAAGAACGGGTACTTCAGCTAGTATAAATATAAATTTTTGTGCAAATGCATGCAGATTAAACGCAGAAGAAATTTGCTTTTGAAGGATTGTGCTCTGTGACTTTTTATGAATATCTAATCCCAGTTACGGGTATTTGTTTTCGTTAGAGTTGGGATGCTACCGTTTCATTGTATATTTAAAGTTTTGTTTCCTTTCGTTTTAATATACTGTTGATCATACTCTATTTTTGTAATACATTTACTCATATATTTCTAATACTTCTGATTAATACAGGTTGCACAGAATTTTTTTTTTATCCATACGATTTTTTTAACGTGTTTTTAATTTAGATTCTCTACGTTTACTGTATTAGTGCTTAAAATATACTATTATAAGCTGTCGTATCTAATTAGTACATGTTAAAATGCTCAATGTTCATCAGTTTACATAGTGTTTATTTTTTGTGTACATCTTAACATTCACCTATCTTTTAAGTTATGCATGCTTTACAAAATGTGCTACATGTATTAAAGATTCTAAAATATGATAATTTACTTTGCTTATAATTAACACAGTACACAAAACCACCTGGGTGTTTATTTCTATCTATATAGTAATACTCAAATATTTTGATGATATAGAATTTCTTTTAAAGGCATAGGTTAATTTATTATATATAATAAATTATGCTGACTCACTAGCTGAAATTGGTTTTACTAGCTGAATGGCAGGCATGTGGAGCAGATATAAATGTAATTCTGCTTCACACTTGCTATTTTGCTGGAAATATAAGCTACCATTCTTCTATGAAATAAAAAATTGAATGCTGGTGCTCTTGCTGTGAGGTCACATTGAAAAGAAGACTGATTTATCCCAACCAGCTGATTCTAGGCACAGCATTTATCTCTTGGGAGTACAGAATTTTTTTTTTAGATCTGCCATTGATCGTACGCCTGTGAAACTTGAGGTAAGTGCATTTGTTTAGTTCGGGGGCGTAGCCAAGGGGGGGGGGGGTTAGGGGGGTCATAACCCCCCCCATGAGGAATACAAAATGTATATTCTTCACTACATTATCACACACATGTATACATATATATGAGTTTTAGTAGTCGTAACCCCCCTCCCCATGAAAAATTTCTGGCTACGCCCCTGGTTTAGTTAAATGGTTTTATTTTGTGTATAGGCTGGTTGAATATTTTTGAGTAGCTATGCTGCAAATTGTTTAACCCAATGTAGTTATTTTAGGTTAAAAGTGGACCACTGATTGTCAGTCTTTTTAATTGCTGTACAGCAAACTGTGGGATTTACAAAAATGTTTTTAGACTTACATTGAAATATTCGTTAAGGATTTCTTTTCTTTTTTGGGTTGTTTTGTAGTAAGTTTAGTTATTTTGTTTCAACTAGTAAATTTAGGAATGCAACATTCTGCATACTGCGCAAATATGCCAGATATTACAAATATCCAGCAGTATATATGTCCTAAAATTTTGTACTGCGAAATAATGTAGTATACATAATAAGTTCTAAAACAACAAATGCAATTTTTATAATCAAAATATTTCACTTTTAACGATTTTTCAAATTACATTTTTATCACATGAAGAAAACAGGAAAAAATATTAAGCACTTTTAGTATTTTTCAAAATAGTAAATTCTGATGCAGTGGAGCATTTTTGCTACTGAAGAAGGGTGAATCTTTTGTACCACCTGAAACAATCATCTCGATACATAGCCATTTTTATGTGTGCTATTTTACAATTATTTTAATTATTTTAAATTTCAACATTAGTCTTTGGCTGAGTGTTCTTGTTAAAAATAGTAATTGTTCTTCATTCTTTGGTAAATTTTTGTTGCTTTATTTTTTCAAAAATTAACCATGTTTCTAGCCTCTCGTTGTATGCAGGGCGTAGCCTGAGGGGGCTGCAACTCTCACCGAAATGGGACCCTTTACTTAGCTTCGAGTTTGATGCTTAATTTACAATTCAACTTGAGCTTACAATTTGATGACCGACCCCCCCCTCCTTTCTGAAATAAAATCATGGCTATGCTACTGGCGGCTTGCGGTTATTTAAATTATGAATATCTAGTTAAATGGAGGTTCACAAAATAAATTTGCAGACAAGGACATACCCAGGGGGGTGGTCCAGGGGGTGTGGAACCCCCTCCAAAATTTCAGTTTTTTCAGTAAACAAAATAATAATGATGAAGTTTTGTTGTATAAAATTCTGCCTTTTTCAGCGTCTGGACCCCCTCCAAAATTTTTGGATCCACCCCGAAATTTTTTTCTGGGTACGCCCCTGTTTGCAGATACGACACACCTTACAAATTAAAATACATTTGCATTTCCAACAATTAAAGGAAAACAATGCATGCAACTGAAAGAAAACAAGTAATTTTTGGTCTTCTATTTCATCACAAAGATAAGTTTTAGCAAAAGTGTTGTCTTGATTCTTTATTTCTTTTTTTTTTCCAAAGGATAATATTGAAAATTGTAATTGCTTTAGCTCCAAAACACTTATTTTACTCCCATCTGTTTCTCCCCAAATGTTGTTCTGAGGAACAAAACATCATAAGGCCTATCATCTTCTGCTTACCAGTTTTACATTTAGAGATTGAGTCGAAATAGACTAAAATCCATTTATTAAGCGATAAATAATCATAAACATTCTACAAGTCTCGCATCAATTATCATATTACGGTCTCATGAGCCTGAATCATAAAGAATTAAAACATTACTAAGCATTGAAGCTAAATTCGTTGAGTAAAGTTAGTAACAGTTTTAAATTTATATTTCAGGAAAAGATTACATAACTAACTTTATAGGCTGACACCACAGTCAAAAAGATTCTATTTCAATTATATTTTACTTAAAAGAAAGCCTGCAATTCGCAGTATAAAAATAAAATAATTTAGAAACGGCGTTCACTTCATGCCGGCTGGTCAAACATCACCTTGTGCTCTCAGCAAAGAACTAAGATCAAGAACTTTTATGTAGCTGTAGAAACTGCTGGTGGACATAGCATCCAAACAGATATCGCTATGTTAAAGACCTAAGAAATTTGAATACGGTGAATCAGAAAAAATTTGCATATAACTATAGTTTGTAGAAAGAATGATTTGCATGCTAAATTAGCACTTAAAAGACCATTAAACTTGGCAAGAAGCATAAGGACTTCTCAGTTTTGCCGATAAAGATTGTTTTGATTTGAAAATTAATGCTCATGTGACTGTTTACATAAAATAGATTGCTGCTTTGACAGCACAGCACACAGGCCTGTTTGCGACGACAGGAGAACAGATTATTGTTTTAAAACTTCAGAAAAGGTTTATTTATTCGAACTTTAGTTTAATTTTATTGAAGCTATTAAAATATTGAACAAAGCTATTAAGGTATTTAAAGTTTTTAAAGAATTAATTCAAAGCTATAAGTTAAGTTTTAAAAGGATAAATCCATACAGCATATACTTTTGATTTCACTCAGCAAAATTTAAGGGTGTTTGAAGAAATGAAATCTCGCTCACAGACTTTATGCACAAAGAAAATAAACTTATTGTGCCAGGGACTCAAAAAAATTCAGGGTGGTTCTTCATAAGCTGTACTACACACTTTAATAAATGAAGTAACAGTTTCCTTTTCCCACTTTCTGAAGGTTTCAAACTTCCTGAAAAAGTTTTCAACATGGAGTTACATAGAAAAAATTTTCAGAGTGACACATCCTGCTAAATATTTTATTTTAAAGAATTTTTTTTAAAGTTTCGTACCTAATACAGGGTTATCATTTATTACTGTATACAGTACAGCTTGTAAAGAAGTATTCAAAAATTTTGCCCTCACCATGGCACAATGGTTATGTCACTGAAAATGGTAGACAGCCGAAGTATGAAGGTCCCTAGTTCAGGTCCCATTACGCTGCTGTCGATCTAGCGGTCTGGAGTTTTGGCAGGTTTTCTCCAGATGCAATGTGAATACACGTTAGAACCCCTTAGAATAAATGAAGTAACAGTTTCCTTTTCCCACTTTCTGAAGGTTTCAAACTTCCTGAAAAAGTATTTCAACATGGAGTTACATAGAAAAAATTTTCAGAGTGACACATCCTGCTAAATATTTGATTTTAAGGAATTTTTTTTGGGTGATTTGGGTGAGAAAATTTTGATGGGTGAGGGAATCAAAATTTTGCCATGATTTTGATTCCCTCACCCATCAAAGGGACTCCTACCAAGGCACCCCTCATCCTTGGCAGATCGCCCTAGCGTCGCATTGCCATAATCACACAAAATCTAAAAATACTGGAGTACTTGACATAATTAGCTAATTTTACTTATGTACTGAAATCACATGATTTTCTTGAAATACACCATTAAGAAAAATAGTCATTTATGAAGTTAGCCTTCTTTTTTTTATTCTTTCCTACTTTAATGCTTCATCGACTATTTACTATAACTTTTAAAAATGTCTTTTGTTGTTTTGTTCAGAATTTTTAACTTAAAAACAATAAACTTTTACTACTTTCTAGCTGAGGGTCTTGTCCTTCCAGCAATGCTGAAAATTATGGAGCCTTGCCAGGAAAGTACAAACCATAAAACTAAAGAGGTTCACTCTCTCCAATGCGTAACATTTTTTTTTTCTTTTTCCTGGAGCGGGAGGTGGGAGATATCAAAATTGCCTCTTAAAACGAGCAACCATCCAATGAGATTTAAGGCAATACAGTTACTGTGACATTATCACTTTATAATTGCAAGATTCACTATTCACATTGTGACTTGATAGCAACATCATAAGATGACTGGTCACAAATGAAGCCTCGCTGTACATAATCACAGATCATTTATTTAGAAGTGACAGTGTGTGCTTTAAGCTAGTTATATATATATTTTTTTTTATAAAGACAACATTACACAAGCCAATTCGTTTTTAGTATTTCTCTACGAGACATTTAACAAATAAAAACTTACTAAAACTTTTTCAACTTTTTATTTACAAATACATACAATACAATATATTTATAAATTTGATTTAATAGATCATCATACTCACACAGAGGGATCATAGTTCTCATCTCTCTTCGGCTCTTTCTTACACGGATGGATTTCTTTTTCTCTTGCATCAATAATTGAGCAGATAACTCTTGATTTTACAAGCCGAAAAAGTACAAGTACAATGCTGCTGTTTCAAATTTACAGCAAAATTGTACAAGTACTCATTAGGCATAAAAAACAAACTGCATTGATCACATTCTAAGGGGGAAAAAATTGGTACAATGCTAAAGAAGGAAAATAAGGCTATAAACAAATCATCACTTAACAATTTATAAATTCGTAGTGCAAAATAATAGCAATGTGCAGCACGCAAAAGTCAAACTTGACTTCAGCCCTCAAGAAGCTGCACATTTCATACTGTCACATACGACATCAGATCTCCCAAGCCGTCACAAAAATATCTTATTGCTTACACTAGCAACTGATTCATTCTTGGCGAATTGTCCCTCTTATCGAATCATCCCCAGCAGTAAATGACAATGACTTCACATGATACTGAATAACTATACAAGAAAATAAATTTTACATAACACATAAATAACCTGTTAACTATTTAAAGGGGAAGAAATCTTATTGTAAATTGTTATTAATGACTGCCCCAATAGAAGCACAAAACAAAAGCATTAAAGACAGTGTGATACTTTTTACATGCTTTGAGCAATTCAAACAATTGATATAAAACAGCAGGAATAGGTATGTAGATAAATTTAAGTAGTAAGTAAAAATTGATTCTTTTGGCTTTAGTAATTTATAAAACCCATGACAAACATGCTTAATTTGCACATTTATATTTTCATTCTCAGTAAATAATAGTTAACACTTCCATAACTGTATAAATTAATTAGAAACATTTTATTACACTTGAAAAGTCATTTTATTTCACCTCTATTTCAGAAGAAACAAATTCAACATGCATTTTTATACAAACTTGAATCAAAACTACATTTTAAAAACCTTAAAATAGTCGTTTTTAAATGAAAATGAAATACAATCTTATGTAATAATATTTGCCTCAAGCTTGAATCAGAACATAAAACCAGACTCGTAAATAAGAACCATTATCAAATATCGAAAGAAAAAATTCAAAACAATGCAGCAAGCTGCATATACACTGACCTGGGCAATTTTTTCTCAATTACAATCAAACCTTAAATAACAGAGCTCGATGTCGATTGACCGTTGAATTAAATTTTATCGAGCACACTGGCTGCCTTTTTTTCAGAATTGCTGACGGCATTCGTAATTTTGTTGTTTATTATATCCTTGTATTTTTCAATACATAGTAACAGTAATTCAATTTCAAACTCAGTAAAGTTTTTCCTTTGGGTAAACATATCTACCAACACATACGACAGAAAATATCAGGAACACCACTCGTAAACAAATCATCAAAACATGAGCTAGGATCTGTTCAGTGTTGCCAAAAAAAGAATTCAAATTAATCTGACCAATCACAGACAAGCTTACAAAAAGACTGTGTCAGATTTTGGATTACACCAATCCGGGTTCAAATTTTTTGGTGAATACCTTTTGTGGTTAATCCGCGTGCTAGTCCTGAAACTCGTGCTACGTGATTCTAGTGCTGACACCTAGTTGGTGAATAAGGGCGTTAGCTTAGCAAAGAACCATTGGAAGGGAATTTTCTAGAGGTCCCCTCACTAACTCTCTAGATGTTAGCTGTTTAACCATTCAGGTACTTCCATTTTAAAAGCTTTGCGGTTTTGTGAATATGCGGGGGAAAACACGGTTATCCAAAGATAAGGTTTTCCAAATTAAGACGCTATGATGCTAGACCATTTTAATCAGCACGTATTTAGGATGAAAAGATATGAAAAGTTTGAGAGAAGTAAAGTCTTAAGAGAAGAGAGAAGAGAAGTAAAAAGAATTAGAAAACAAAAATTGAAAAATTCTTGAAATTATCACGTCCAGTAATTTTCTATTTCATCAGTCTGGGAATTCTCCAGTACTGGGAATGTCAAATATGATTTGACATAGGTATATAATAAAAGTTCATAAGATCTGTATGTGGTGATAAGAAATTTGTAAATTATATGTATAGTATAAAAAGGTAGTCTGGAATTTTAGCAAAAATATTCCGGAAAATCTGAACAAGTGAGGGAATTTTGTTAGAGAAATTGAGTTGGCAAACCTGCATATAGAGAATATTTATTGGTACCTCTTAAATCTGAATAATATTCTGCTACATGCATTACTGATGTGATTATATGCTTTAAAACATGCAATTGTTTTTTTTTATGATTTATTAACTTTTGCTATTGTACAGACGAAATAACAACTCAACTCGCTAACTACGTGGGGTCTTGCTCAGTTCACACTTATATGTCACGCCTAGCGAGCCTATATCTTTAACCACGCGCTCCACGCACACCCCAACGGTTCTCAGTTGGAATAGGATCTTTAAGGGAATAAAATTTAAGTTTATTACAGACATCCAACTTCAGTAAAAGAAAGGCATCATCATGTTATAATAGTTGAACCACCAAATTGACGCGTGGAAAAAAAATTCTTCTTCTTTTGGCAAATCGTGTCAGCAATATCTTCAAATATCAGGATCATCTAAGTTCCATTTTGTTTTTTCCATCGCAGAAAAATACCTCCTCAATCTATACTGGTCGTCCCAAGTCGTTGTCTCTCGAGCGAATGATAAACGTTGCATTTTATGCACGGGTAATAAAGGGGGTTTAAGAAGTTTTGCTGCGTCTTGCAAATTACCAATCCTTCTAACAGTGTTACAAATAGTTTTTCTACAAATATTGAAACCAGTTTCCAATTTCTATGCTTGAATATATTTTCTTGTCGAAGCAAGTCGCAAAGCTGTTTCTTTACGTCTGGATGATACTACAGAGTTTTTTTTCTCATAATTATCATTCAAATTTAAGAAGTTATTTATAACAGTTTTAGACCTTGCAATCATCTTCGATCTAGATTGGTTATTCTATCCTGCCGACAAAAGAGCAGCAATTTGACCTTTTATCTATTTTGTTAATCTCTTCACTCTTGCTGTTCTAATAGACACACACACAAACACACATAAAAAAAAGCGCGATAATTATACCTTCTTCAAACTTTCTTAAGTTTGTATTCTAAAGCATGAAATTAATTTGAGAGCATTAAATATAATTGAACAAAAATAATAATCCTTTATTAAAAATTTTGTCTATCGCATTAGTCTTCTAAAGGTAGAGAAAAACATTCTAATTCTAGCGTGTAACAATTATTTCTTTACATTTGAAAACACTGAGGAAACTTTACCTGGCTTTAAAGTTTTTACATGCGCTGTAGCAAACTCCAAATCAAAAGAAGTTAATTTCGTTAAAAATATACATTGTCCTTCATTTCTCTTAAATAACTTCATCTCCTGACTTGAAAAACAATATACAAGACTTGCCGTTGATGACTGAAGCGTTATTCTTCACGGTAAATATATTTTATCTTTTTATGGATAGTTAGAAAACATATTTAAGGGGTCAAAAGATGTTGAATCTGATTTTTTTTTTTTTAATTTTGGAAACTCTATGTAATGTAAGGATTAAAAAGATGCATTTTAAAATGTTTTATCAAATTTAAATCTCAGAAATAATTATTTTTGAACAAAAAGATACTTTTTAATGAAGGTAAACTCGAAAACAACAAATTTTCAAAATGCTCCATTATCATACTATACTAATTTAAAAAGCTGAGTTTTCTAAGCAAAAGTTAAAACTGAACATAGCCTCATAATTTCGCCCATCGCCGCCCCTATATGAAGAATCTAGCGCCGCAACGCAGTTAGCCAGAGGGCATTAGAAACATCAATAACAGATCATAACAGTTTAAAATAATAGTTTTGAAAATAAAAATATATGGAAGCAGCGGAGTTGGTCTTTTTAAAAACTATTTAATTTTGATGATGGCTGATTTTCAAAGGTTACCCCCCCCCCTCCCACAGTGTACACGTTGATGTTTTTACGTGATGATGTAACATGCCGTACACGTTGATGTTTTTCTAGGGAACAAGCAAAGGGCCACTGCAATCAGATTCTCAAGGAGTCACCATCACATTGGTACTCGACGTCACGGGTAGCCATTTAGCTTAGCAAAAAAACATTGGAAGGGACTTTTTTAGAGGTCCCCTCACTAACTCTCTTGATGTTAGCTGTTTAACCATTCAGCTAACATCTAGAGTTTCCATTTTAAAAGCTTTGCGGTTTTGTGAATATGCGGGGGGGAAAACACGTTTATCCATAGATAAGGTTTTCCAAATTAAGACGCTATGATGCTAGACCATTTTAATCAGCACGTATTTAGGCTGAAAAGATATGAAAAGTTTGAGAGAAGTAAAGTCTTAGAGAAGAGAAGTAAAAAGAATTAGAAAACAAAAATTGAAAAATTCTTTTCCGGGGGGGCAGGGGCTCAAAATCAATTTCGGGTGGGGTGGTGCAACCGTCCAACCTAGATTTTATTTTATTTTCGGGATGCAATACTATAAATTTTCTCAGGGAAATTGAGAGTACGTATGATTTTTTTTTGGGGGGGGGGAACGTTAGGGATGGGAGAAAGAGACCCTCCCTGAAGTGCAAGGTTAAAAGATAAGAATATTTAAATGAAAATAAAAAAAAAACTTTTATTAATTGCAAAAATTAAAAAAGAAAGAAGAAAAGGTTGAGCAGGTTTTTTTTTTTGGTAAATAAAGCTAAGTAAGATGGGTACGTACGCCGATCAACCCCCCCCCCCCTGTGCGTACACCACTGGGGTGAGGCAGCTTTAAAAAAGGGAATGCAGACGAAATGAACCGCCAATTACTTCATGTTGCTTCTGAAGATATGCAAAAAAAGTGTGATTTAATTGAGTTTGAATGCGGGATGTTGTAGGCACTCAAAGCATCAGAACCTGTATCAGCAAAACGGCTGTACGTGTGAAGTGTTAGAAATTAGCAGTTATTAATTTTTACAGAGAGTAGACTACGAAGAAGAAACCGAGTCTCAATGCTTGACTTGTAGTCGTTACGGGTTACTGAATGCTATGTGAAAGGACACTTGCCAGAGTTTGCAGCAGTGCGGTTGTGCAGTACAACAGAAGAAAAGCAGTATGTTGCATAAGGAAGGAATCTTAATGGAGGAGCAAGTACGAACGTCTCTGTTTACTCTGAACAAACTGTTCGCCGCACATTGCGCTTTGGAAGCCAATGACACTCACTGTCTGTCTTGAACAAGAGCATGTGTCTCTGCCAGACACATGCTCTGTTCAAGCATGTGCAAATTGCGTCTGAATTAGAATTGGAATGCCTGAACTTGCCGTGTTCTTATGGGAACGGAGTTTAGCGCCCAGACCACTGCGGGACATAATCCTTAAGTAAAAAAATGAATCAATTACGGACTTTATATTAAAAAAATGTTTGCCAAGGGCCCCCTTGCATGTGTCACTGATTTACAGCAAGAGTTTATATGGACTGAATTTGCCACCATTCCAGTGAATATTTCAAAATAACATTATAAATTTAAAATTTTTAGCATGTTTGAGGTTTGAGTAACTGTCATTGGTTGACCTTTTGAGAGAGGAAATAGTACAGATTATGATGAAAGATTCTGGCTATATTCGAGTCTTCGATTCTTTTAATAAGCAACTCAAAAGTTACATGATTTCTTAAGGCTGTTCCGCCATGCAGCTTTTGAACAGCTTTTTAAAAAAGCTAATTGCGCTAGCGATTCGGAAAATGTCTCTTTGCCAGTGGCACTGTGAACTGACATTGAGAATGAACCTAAAAGAGTTGCGATCTTGTCAGAAAAAATGCTAAACGTACGGAATTTCGCGATATTTCCAAAAACGGGCGATTCCTCGGCCCACATCATTGAGGACAATTTTCGTTCTATGAATTCTTTCTGAAAGTTGCACGAGACATGAAGCTTTACTGTTAATGTCAGCCCATAGTGCATAGGGTGAAGAAGCATCGATTTTATCGAGTGTTTAACATCGTTGGTTTGTTTTCGAAGCTATGTTCAAAAGCCCTGTGACGACGATCACTCTTTAGGTAGAACACCTTTAAAAGAGCAGACTTAAATCTGCTTGCTCTCTGTCTTGTAAATTTATAAATCAGCTTCAATTACGAAATGCGTCAACGATGTTACTTTTCTGGAGTTAGAAATACATTCCGGAAGTTAAATAGCGTAGTAATGAACAACTTAAAAGCTGTCATTCGTCACATGTAATCGGTGACAAAACTCAGCCCCATAAATCTTCAGCTGCTAGGGATTAGCCTAGTATTTCTTCAGAAGCTGCCCTTATTAGTGCCCCGTGCATCTCAGGAACAGTTTTTAAACAAACATATTCTGCGACGCGTCTCCAGTCAGCTAAAAAAAAAAAAAAAAAAAAAAAAAAAAAAAAAAGCAGAACTTCGCAGTAAGAAAAGAAACAATTTCTCGAATGCAGCGAAACACACTTTGGCAGCTAAGTACCCATGCCAAAAGCAAAGCTGGAGAAATATTTATTTTAAGATGTTGTTGCTTTAGTTAAAAAGCGTTTGTAGAAATCATTGTTGTACATGATATTTTTTTCTCGCTTTCTTTCTTTCTTTTTTTTAAGGAAAAAAAAAAGAAGTAGCGGAAGGGACGTCTTCTGGGCGTAAATTTGAGAGCTTAGCATAGCTAGATCTACGGTGTCCGATTTGGAGTAAAACTATCATATATAACTATCCCAGAGTATGAAATAATTTCTTATCACTTGAACCTCGGATAATATTTTTCATTGTCGTACCTATCTATCTATCTATACATATAATAAAATACAGTTCCCTCGCCGCGTCTGTATGTCTGAACGCGATAAACTCAAAAACTACCGAATGGGTTTTCATACGGTTTACATCAATGGACTGTATGACTCATGAGGAAGGTTTACATATATATTTATTAAGGTTTCGTATAAATTGACTAAAACATGAAAATTAAATGTTGAAAATGTCGGAAAAAAGCATGCTGAAGTTTTATAACTTACGCAAGTGATGACTGAAACAAAGCGCGTTCATGTGATGACATGAACCAAAGCGCGATATTGTATGATGCAAATAAAGCGCCATGGATAAGCTTCATGAGTCTTAATATTTGGGCTAGTTACGAAGGAAAAGACTCTAGACTTAATAAATTCATGAAGATAATTTTGGCCGCGGGCTTTAAGATTTAACAAGAATGGCATAACGGACTTTGTGTTTTATAAAGTGTTTCGTTTTTTAAATGTTCTTATTTAGAAAAGCTTGAAATCTTATAGCTCAGTGAACCAAAGTGCCATATTTTATGATGCAAGTAAAGCGCCACGGATAAGCTCCATGAGTCTTAATATTCTGTTATAATTACGAAGGAAAAGACTGTAGACTTAATAAATTTCTGAAGATAATTTTGGCCACGCGCTTTTAGTAGGGGAGCCCATGATGCTAATTGGGGAGTTACTCGAGCGTCGTGAGGACCTATTAGATTTCGTAGTTTAGATAATGAGAAGAATAAAAAGTTATATGATGTTTCCTTTCAGTGGTGGGGGAAGCGTATACAGACCTTCAAAGATGTAAAAAAAAAAACAGTTACATGGAGATACTCGAGCGCGTCAGATATTGATAGTTTAGATGCCCCAGCGTGTCTTTGGTACCAAAGGTATGTTCATCTGCCGACTTGCGTGGTGGGGGGTGGCCATCCGGAAGGGTAGAAAATAGAAAAAAAATGTATTTTTTCGAGCGCGTCAGATATTCAGAGGAGATGTTAAGTGAACCCTAAAAATGCTCAAATTCAAAAGACGGACGTTTCGGAAGTGACGCAAGCTCGTAGCGAATTTTTGAAAATGAAAAAAAAAAAAAAAATCGCCATATTGAAATACTCGAGCGTGTCAGATTTTGATACAGAAGGTTCAGCTTGATGTTCCAGTCATGTTAGCCTAAAATCTGACGATTATTTTGAGGGGTATCATTAATCTGACTGCTCGAAAAAAATGATGATTTTTTTTTTTAGTGTCCATAAAATGTGACGAATAAAAGCACGTAAAATTATTTAAATATTTACAATTTAATTTATTTGGAAAATAATATAAAAATAAAATACATCTGTTGAAAAAAATATTTTCAGTCTTCGTCGTCATCCGAAGAATTATCATACTCTAAATCTAATAATTCAATTGGACCTCCAATATTGTCTGCAGTTTTCGTATCTTTAACAGGATATCGTTATAACCGTTAACACAATTTTATTGATTTCATGAATAACATGTTATCAAAGTATTAAAAAGAAATATACCTAAATCTGAAGTTTTGTCAATAACTGGTGTTATGACAACATCTTCGTATGCATCAGGTAACTGATTGCCAACAAACCAAGTGATTTGAAATTTTCCATCGACATTTGTCCACCCGTAATCTGTTGGTGACATGTCAATCATAGTTTTATTTATCATAGTTTTATTTATAGTAGTTATTAAAGATTTCTATTCTTGCAAGGTTGACATCAGCTAATTTTTTCAAACCGTAAAAGTGGCAGATAAAAGATTGTAAAATGTCAAAAGAATCTTCTATGTTATGAACCTCTAACCCAACATCTGCAAATGTCCTCTGAAAAACATTTGAACCCATAAAAATTTGCAGAGGTTTTTTTTTTTTTTTTTTTTTTTTTTTTTTTTGGCCTCGTCTGTAAAGTGCCGGATTGTAATCGCATCCTGTTAGCGCGTGAAGAGCTGGTAGCGCTAGCGAAATTATTGGACCGAGCTTAGCATAAAGAGCAGATACGTCAATATAACGGCGTGCATTGTGAACTCCAAGATCCATCCATATTTTAACCGATGCTTGGAGATGTCCCATATTGACCAACATGATGACAACAATATCTGTGTCTGAAGTTCTGATTGTAACTGTGGAATCTTCTTTTATTTGACTTGCCAAAAATACAATTTTTGTATCTGCTTTTTCATGATCAGGACATGAGAGTTCATGGTCGATTGTTCCGGTAACTTTATTATCGGTAACTGAATATACATAACACATATCTTGATTAAGATGAATTGTTTCGTTCATAGTGGCGGAATTAAACTGCAAAGCTTTTGTCGGAGGGTGCGGATCGCGTCGCCTACTGGCCAGAGATGTAGAACTCCTTGTCATCTACACTAACTCGAAGAGCGTGCTCGTTATCTTTGATCGAGCTATCTTTGCACGCTCTAATCTTCATTGACGATCTTTATTGCTTTGGTTCGTATTTTTATTGCTTTGGCTCGTATTTTTATTACTTCGGCTCGTGGAAATCGGCAGATTATATTTTTTTCGTGGTTCTTGCATCATTTCCTTCAAAATAACAAAAATTCAACTGCGCTCGAGAATGTCACAACAACAGTTTCTTTTTTGCAACTTTGCAACCCTCCCACTCCCTTACGTTACATTCAAATCGTCAGATTTTCTGAATGTACACTTTTTAGCTAGTAATTAACCCACCTTATCTTAATATGACGCGTTTCAGTATTTCTGACGATCAGTTTTTTTTTTACTAATCTGATGAGCTGCCCTAGATGCACGTCCCTACATACAGGACTTATATATAGTGGAGGTACTCAACATGGTGTAAGGTACCCCCTATGTTCATCTGCCACGATCGAGTAAATCCCCAAAAACACCATGGGCTCCCCTACTATTTGAGATGGAACAGGAATAACATTACGGATTTTGGGTTTTATAAAATGCTTTTAGTTTTTTAAAAGTCTTTCATTAGATAAAAAAGCAGTATTTTACAACGGTATGTTTGCTATTAAATGTTATAGTGAATACTGCGTTTTTGTTATATTTTGCGAGTGCCTATACTCTGATTAAATTTTATCGAAGATCATTATTATTATTTACTTGTTTTATTTTAAATGGCTGTCTTATTATATGACATCTGTGATACGAGGTTGAATTTTCTTATTTAGGTAAGTAGTGTAAAAAGGACAGTTCACCTCAGGGGGTGCCATGTTAATTGTGGGGTGCATCGTATAACTGCTTTCCCTAGGCTGAGCGGGGAAGGGTTGGTGAGACAGGAAGTAGACCGGATGTTGGTAGAGCTGATAAGATTTTTTTTTCCTTTTTTCTCAAATAAGGGTACTTGTAAAAATTTTCAAATTGTGATGTATTCTCTAGTGAAAATAAGGGACTTTGTTATATTTTAAATAAGCTATACTTTATGAATTAAACCTGAAATAAAAAATATTATTGTAATTAAATAAAGACCCACCAGCCACCCAGTAGAACATCTACCGCCTCATTTCAAATAAAAATTTTTACTGTGCCTTTCCCCATCACGCCAGCCTCGCATGAATGGAGACAGGGCGTAGCACAGAGGATGCGTTGTTGTTTTTGTTTCTTTAAATAATAATTAACTATGTGGAGCAAAGAAATGAACAACATCCCCAGGAGGCCTACGAACTTTAATTTTAAGTTAAATAAGTAATTTTACAACAAATTTTTTTAATGAAGAGTTTTAATTTTAAGTTAATAATTAATTTTACAACAAATATTTTTCTAAATTTATTTTTTAACCAAGTTTTAATTTTAAGTTAAATAATTTTACAACAAATATTTTTTTAATCAAGAGTTAATTTATTTTTATTATTTTTTTAACCAACAGTTTTAATTTTAAGTTAAATAATTTGACAACAAATATTTTTTTAATCAAGAGCTAATTTATTTTTATTTTTTTTAACCAAGTTTTAATTTATCAAGAAAAAATTTTAATCGAGAGTTTTAATTTTAAGTTAATAATTAATTTTACAACAAATACTTTTTAATCAAATGTTTTTAATTTATCAAGAAAAAAATTTTAATCAAAAGTTTTAATTTTTTGTATACCGTATTTTTGTTAAGTAGCCGTTTAATATTAAAGTAGGATTTAGGATACCAATACATTTTCTACAAATTTAATCTACTGTTAGGCAAGTGAGGAAATTATACCATAGAAAGATTTTTACAAATAAAGATATAGTCTTATATTCTATTGCGAGAAAATCACTTTAACCATATATCCCCCAAAACTCAAGTTTTTGTATACGAAATGTATGAATATTCAAAGTATTTATCTAAACATTTTTCTCTTTAGAGATTACCAAAACATTTTTGATAAATTTTAGGAAGCGATTATACTAGTTTATATTTTCTATAGATCAATTGGAGAAAAAATTATATTTTTAGTAATCATACAAAACTTTTTTACTGTATATCCCAAGTAGAGTAACTTGATTTATAGAATTTCAATACGATAAGAGTTAGATTGTTTATGTGCAAAACTAATTTCAGATTGACTATGAAAGCATCGTTTTATACATGAATCAACCTTTTTAGAGGTCTTTTATTGATGCACTTAGCCTATTTTATAGAAAGGTGAGTTTAACTAGCACAAACTTTTAGACTAGATAGTACTATTGTTAGAAAGTTGAACTATTGGAAATAAAAATTGAAGACCCGTTTTAGCACAATTGCATGCACAGTTTTATACCGCATGTACATAAATATCTTTCAATACTTAGATAAAATGACAGTTTAAATCGAAAATCATTACTTGAACTAAAAAAATACAAGGTTTTTACTTACTTGAAGCCACGTCTTGCGAAATCTTCTTTACTGTAAAGTACTTCTTACGGTAAAAAAACCCGGTAAATTTCTTGACGGATGCAAAGCAAGCTAGCAGATCAGGAAAATAGAGTAATGATTTAAAATACATTAGCTCTATTCCCCCTCTCAGCTACCTATTTCAGGGTGTCATCTTGATTAATTCTTAATCTTGGCTGAAAATATTAATAATATTTTGACACTAAAAACAAAATAACACATTTGAAGATATTAAACGCTTTAAAAGTACTTTTTTCTTATAACAATTTATCAGATTCACAATACTATTTTATGTAGGATGAAATTAGTTAGCAAGCGAAAATTTAATCTTAATTAGAATTTACTAAAATATAGATACCATACATGCCTTATTTTCTATTAGGAGAAATCCCTCAAACCCCAGTTTTTGTATACAAACTGCATAAAGTACTTCTACCGATAATGCCTATAGCTATTAATTACACTGGATTACCCACTTAAAATTTTGCAAAACATCAAAATACAGAAAAACATACATTAACAGTAACTAAAAAAAAAAAAAAAAAATCACACTTAAAATTACAACATAAAATCATACTTAAAACTACAACACTTCAAAAGTGGAAAATATAATTACCAAACTATAAGAACCACATAATTATTTTCAATTAGAATTACGGTATCAACTTATATGTAACTAAAATAATAGAAAATATTACACTTACCATGTACTTGTACACGAGAGAGGCGAAAATAATAAAAATACTTAAATAATTCGCAAATATATCCACAGCATAAAATCAACCACGTGCACGCCATATTGCAAACTCATTCGGCACATTACTGATAACAGAAATTGAGAGATAAGAAAGTGCCTTGAGGCCCTACAGAGTCGGCTAAATAACAGTGGGCCAGTTTGACGATAAGATAAAACCAGGGAGGGTGCTAGGGGAATACCGAATTGTGGGGACACGTGTTTCATTCTACGTTCAAAAATGGGGACTTATGGATTAAGATGTTTACTACTTAAAAACATGATCTAATTTTTACAAATGCATTGGAACTTTGTATAGGATATCTATTGAACACGTATTAAATACATTATGGTTAGTCTTCTGATCGACATTATATCCTAAATTAAAATATCAAAGTTAAGCTACAACGATTAATATATTTTACGTAGTTTAGGAAAATAATGAATAATTAAATTAATTTCTGTGAAACAATTAGCAAAGATCATTGTACTAAAACAAATTATTTTTGCTAAGTTTTGATAAATTACAGTAATAAATTATAGGCATTGCAGATGAATGAGTATTCACGTATAAAATAGGTATTTACTATTGAAAAACAGGATCTAATTTTAACAAATGCATTGGAATTTTGTATAGGATATCTATTGAACACGTATTAAATACATTATGCTTATTCTAATATGAAAAACAGGGTTACGATTCTTTACTTGTGATGAATGCCACACATTTTTTTTTTATATACTTAAATTTTACAAACATGTAGGAATCCTTTTAATAAATTCATAAACTAAACTTATTGTTTAAAACAATTTTTACAATAATAAACTAAAATTTTTATTTAATAAAGTCATAAACTAAAATTAATAATGAAAACTTGCTAATAAATTAAACATATCAAAATTTTTACACTCAGTTTTTTTTATATATATACTTAGATTTTACATAGAGATCCTTTTAATAAATTCATAAACTAAAACAATTTTTACAATAATAAACTAAAATATTTATTTAATAAAGTCATAAACTAAAATTATTAATGAAAACTTGCTAATAAATTAAACTTATTACTCTAAAAGATAGCTAATCACAACATATATCAGAAAAAATATAAGCAATTATAATACCTGGAAAATACTCTTGTTACATGCGGACAAAACATCTGTTTGCTCGGCTAAAGAATTCTTAGGTACCCGTTGCAGGAGACCTTACCTACGCCCAACCTACAAACTCTACAAATTTAACGGCAACTGGTTTTCTCTTATCAGGTATCAAAGATCAGATAAGAGATAAGGAAGTGACATGCGCAGAAGACACGTGATAGTGACGTGTGCAAATCTGTGATGATTGAATATCCGCTAGGTTCGTTGGCAGGATGTGCTATTTACATTGAGTGGCAACTCTCTGTAACAGGCTAAGACAAGTTAGATGATGCAATATCTACTGGGTTGAGAAAGTTTTAAGGTAGAGGGCGCTTGGGTAATCACGTGATTTTTTTTTTTAAAGAACCAGTAAAGACATTTTAGTTAGATAAAATGGCCAGGTGTGTGTTGCGAGACTCCCTTTGTACTGTGTGCGCCTATACTTAAGACGTGTGTTTTAATTGATTTTTCGCCGAGTTTCAAAAATGTGTTTGCTTGAATACACTCCCGAGTTTTATACTCAAAGTGATGCTGATATGTTGCTGCAAGAAATAATATAATTGCCTTTAGATGTAAAGCCTCTGCAAAGTATTGAAAAGAAAATTTCCCCCGAGTTTTATACTGAAAGTGATGTTGACGTGCTACAGCAAGAATTGTTTCAATTACCCCTGCAAAGTAGTGCAAAGAAAATTTCCTCGACCCGTAAAGTAATTACTTTTGCTGATGAAGGAATCAATTACAGTTTACCTGGAGCAACAGTCTCTGTTTACTCTTGGATACCCATTTTGCAAAAAATACGTGAAGATGTACAGAAAGTGACAAATTATGAATTTAATATGGTGCAAGTGAACTTTGGCTCTGAAGAACAACCTAAAATTGAAGATGGTAACTACGAAGATTTTAATCTGGACCTATCATCAGGTGTATGCATTCTAAGTTTTGGATCTAAACGAACTTTGGATTTTAAACCAGCGAACTGTGAAACCACTACCATTATATTAGAACATGGTTCAATGTGTAAGATATATCCCCCAACCAACAAACTTTTAACGCATGGTCTTCCTTCTGAACCTTATGTTACAGACCCGCACATTAACCTAACATTTGCCAAAATGTACATTTATGAGCCAAAGTTGGACGATTGGACGGACGATCTTTACCACAGCTTATATGCTTCTGTAAATAGTACATGGCACTTGGAAAGACTTAGCTACGTTTCACTTCACGATGAAAGAACTGACTTGAAGATCCATATTAGACAATTTATTCAGAATGCCCAATTAGACTATATACCAACCGGTCAGGGAGTCCTGATGAACCCTTCCACATGGATCGAATTTATTATAAAACTGTTAGATTTTAATATATGTCATAACAATAGCTCTTTTATTTGTAATAATCTGTATTTAATGATGATGGAAAATGCATCTTACAACAAATTTACAAAACCGGAGATTCATTCACGTTAAATCCAATTTCCTTAACACTTTTAAATGATCAAGTAAAAAAACTTTGCGAAATGAGAAATGAAATATGGGAATGCATTTTAAAAACGCTATATACGACGACCCTACCTCATTTAATTTCAAAATTAGAGCCGCAAAAATGTAACCGTGAACCCCATTGTACTTATGATGAGGCTAAACAACAATTAATGGATATAGTACATCAGGAAATTTTTAAAAACATAGGCCGGGTTCAGGATCATTCTTCGCATAGGATACATGCCTGTTCGAATAGATCACACATTGATGAGCGAGAGGGTCTTATAAGTAGTAAAGCATGGTTTACGGTTGACATGCCGTATATTGCAAGAGAGATATGCGAGAACAAATGCACTTGTCATTATGACGGAGAATTTTTTTCAAACATTTTCATTGAAGACTATATGAAGTATCTTCAAAATGAGCTATTTAATACATTTTTTCAACCGTTTTCATATTTTGCTAATTCCAAGGATGACAAAACATGTGTAATTCTGTGATGTTATTGGTGTATAACTAGTATTGCGATTGTAAAAAATATATTAAAACCATTGTGATTATGTAGAAAAAGTTTGCTTGCTTCTACAACAGTAAGATTTTACTGATTCTTGCATGATTAATTGTGGATTACACTTTGAAAAGTTATTATATTCTTAATTGTGTAAATAGTTTGTGTAATTTAAAATATGTTTTTGTAAATAAATAAGTTTAAATATGAAAACTTTTCTGTGTTTTCTTTATGTGTATGTGCGTGTTGATTACTTGCAAAATAAAAATCTATGAAATAAAAAGTGATAAAGTTAGCATACTTGGTCACGATTTAAGGTTCTCGTTTTATACTTATCTCTTATACACTACAAGGTAAAAAGTTACAAATTTAACAAAATTTATTTTAGCATGTATTATGGATCTTTAATCTAACTACAGAGAAATAAAATGTTCTGATTAAAATCATGAACTTAAGTGTGATAGGTAAAACTGCGTTACCTGATAATTCTCAAAGTACTAATTTTTTATAAAATGAACTTAGCTAAAAAAGTTTATCTGCATAATTTTATAACTTAATCGATTTTACAGGTTTTTCAAAAACAGTTAAGTAAGATAAAGAAACTTAGTATTTTTAAATAAAGATTTTTTTGAGGTGTTTTTTAATGTAAAGATCTTACCACATTTTACTTGAAGTTAGGGATGGACGCGAGACGCGAGAATTCTCGCATTGTCTCGCGAGACGAGACGCGAGACGAGACAGGAATTTTTTTGCGAGACGAGAAAGAAAATATTTTGCGGGACGAGACGCGAGACGAGACAGAGTCTTGTCTCGCGCGAGATTTCTCGCGAGAATTCTCGCATTTTTTTCCGTCTCGCTTAAATACGATCTGAAAAGCGACAATTTGCCTGAAGCCTCTACCGTTTAACTTGCGTCTCGTTCGTTTTCGGTCCTGATATACTATCAGCACTCTACAATACGCACAAATACGTAACATTTAAAATTAGAACAGACGAGAGATATACAAAACACACAAAGGAGAGGATAAAGAAAGAGGCGGAAAAAAAAAGAAAACAGAGAAGAGTTGAAAGAAAAATAATAAGTAAATAGGAAAGGCGGTACGGTATATTCAAATCTGACCACTTTTAGACGGGGCCCGGGGCATTAAGTTTGGGGATCCCCTTACTATCCCCTTTTTTACGCATTAAGCCCCTTTACTGAGCCCCCCTTTTTAAGCATTTTAACCCAGTTTTGACCGCTGTTGTACTCGAAATTGCATTTCAGTTAACTGTAGTTTTTGTACTTTTATCAAATCGTATTTATCACCCCAAAAAATATCTCTAACTTGATCTAGTGATAGACAATTAGGTAATACCTATATTATAGAGGAAATTCAGTTTTTTCCCCACAATTACTATTTCAGTACATATGAATTTATAATTTAGATAATCGGGATATATATGGGCCCCCTTTTTCTTCAGGGGCACCGGACTACCGCCCCCCCCCTTGCCCCAGTGATAATCGGGTTTCGGGTATATCAGAGAGAGATTAGAAGTAGAGCAACTTGCATTCGCATTGATGCTTAGTCTGAGTAGGTTGAAATATGGTTGAATATCCTTGGTTGAAATATCCTTGTACCGATATTATCCTCAAACTTTCCCAAACGTTGCGGCGTGCGTAGGAGGGGGGGGGGCGCCAACCCTGGTAACAACTTTCAAGGGGCGGTTAAATCCCTATTGTTGGCCTATTTTAAAGAGATTAAAATGACATTTTTTATTCTTATATATTAATATCGGACGGAAAGAAATGCAAGCAATTTTTTTAAAAACTATTTCTCTTTTCGTTTATATTATCATGTTTTCCCTTCCTTCGGCTTGCAAAACTTTTATAAATTTTTTTCCTCCCCATCATTTTATCTTGCAGTTGGGTTCCTATTCTAAAATTATCTTCGCCTGTTAGATGTCTTTTCATTGTTTTAAAAAATCTACACTGGATATACATTAGGGGGACTATAGTTTAATTTTTCTGTAAACAGGGCGACCATAACGACTGTAGTACTATCGCTAAAAAATATTGTGGAAAAGTACAAACGGATAGTCGTCAACAAATTAACTGTTCAGTAATTTAAAATATAAACAAAAAATAAGACGTCTATTAACCAACTGAGATACTATAATGCAATCTATAAATGCACACACGGTAATGTTATTGGAAATATTAGGCAAATAATTATAATTATCGTTAATATAATCTTGTTTTCATTAATATAAAAATTACACATATTTTAGAGACTTGAAATTGACGTTAAAGTAAATAGTAGAGATTTAATAAAGACTAAAAGTGTTCTGTTTATAATTTTTCAAGGGTTATCTTACAACCAACTGAACGATAAGTAATTATAATTTGTGTTAATATATCCCGCAGTAATTTCAACAGAGGAGATTACTTGAACTTAAAAAAAAAAATCTGTTTTGTCTCATGCAGATATGATTTTAGTAAAATATTCGCTACTTCTCTTATGAAGAGCGGGTGCGCAGCTATTTTAAAACAAACGGTTGTCCATTTCATGTAGTGTCTGAGGTATTTAATGCTACAACTTGAACAGTATGATGTAGAACTACAGTATGATGCAGAAATAACACATTTTGAAAGTCGGGAGTTCTCTGCAAACCGCTAAGCTTTTCACTTTTCTGATGGCGAATGACACTGACGTAGTTTTTTGAGTCATTATATTGCAATGATGCCAGGTTAATACCCATGACGCAAACTTTACATCAAGAGTCAAATAATTTTGCGTTTATTTTAGTTTCCACATCACTGGAATTATTTGAAATTACTCATGTTAGGAAAATTTTCGTTTACTGCAGTGCGAAGAACGGGCACGCAGCTAGTAAATAAAAATAAATACTATATTTTCGGTGTGACATTATATATACGTATTAAATCTCAATTTCTTTTACTTCAAATGCCGATATATGCTGATATAGTTATTAATATATCTACTAATGTGGCTATATGTAAGTAATTGTTATTATTAATATTAATTTTCAATAAAATCCTAATAATAAGTTAGTATAAAATGGTAACGAAATCGCAGTCCTTAATTTCGCGAGACTCGCGAGACGTCTCGCGTCTCGCGCGAGACGAGACATTAATTTCTTTGCGAGACGCGAGACGAGACACAGTGTTTGCGAGACGAGACGAGACGCGAGACGAGACAGAGGTTTACCACTGCGAGACGAGACGAGACAGCCCCGATTCTCGTCTCGCACGTCTCGCGTCCATCCCTACTTGAAGTAACAGAATATTTTAAATCAGACACTATGTTTTTAAAACATCAGAGTTTTAACTTAGCATATTTTTGTAATTTTTATTAAGTAATGGGCTTGAATATTTTTATAAGAAATATCAACTAAGTCACACTGTCAAAAATCACAGTGTCTACTTAATTTATTATATTTTAATTTGTTTATTTCTTTTAGTAGTTACAACTTTGATAATTTTTAAGAACGATATTTAAAAATATTTGCAAGAAGCATGTTTAGCAAGTTACTAGCTTGCTATTTGTAAAAAATTCTAAGTCCGTTATCTTGAAAGAGTAACTGAAATGCACTAATTTGAATAATTCAATGATTCTAAAAAGACAATTTCACATATCTAGCACTTCAGAAAAAATGTATCAAGGTCGTAACATTCTAAAAATACCAAAGTTCGTCACTTCTATAAAATTTTCAAAGTACAGATATGTTAGTTTATTTCAAGAACATATTCAACGACTTATCAGAACATAAAATATACCAATGTGCAAAACTTCTAAAAGAAAAAATTACAACTTACAATCTATTAATGCAGTTTCCTAAGTATTTTGTAAAACCCTTTACTTGATAATTCTGAAAAATAGTCTAAGTGCCTCACTTTGTACAGACATAAATTATATTACTTTTAATTAGTTAAGGTTTACATAAAGATAAGTTTATACATCTATGCTAAAATAGCTGATCATTTCTGTACCACATTTAAATCTATTTTATCAAAAACATGTTAAGCATACTACTTCTACGAAATTTACAAAGTTCTAATAGCGAAGTTCCTTTCGAGAAATAATTTCATAACTTATGAGAACTCATAAACGTATGCAAATCAAAAGTATACTTAGTTTGAACAAGTAACATGTATAAAAGTAAGAGCATATTTATTTAAAATTTGTAAGCATAACCATCTTATATCAGTAAAATGTGTAACATGTGCACTTAGTTGATATTTCTTATAAAAATATTCAAGCTCATTACTTAATAAAAATTACAAAAATATGCTAAGTTTATACTCTGATGTTTTAAAAACATGGTGTCTGATTTAAAATATTCTGTTACTTCAAGTAAAATGTGGTAAGATCTTTACATTAAAAAACACCTCAAAAAATCTTTATTTAAAAATACTAAGTTTCTTTATCTTACTTAACTGTTTTTGAAAAACCTATAAAATCGATTAAGTTATAAAATTATGCAGATAAACTTTTTTAGCTAAGTTCATTTTATAAAAAATTAGTACTTTGTGAATTCTCAGGTAACGCAGTTTTACCTATCACACTTAAGTTTATGATTTTAATCAGAACATTTTATTTCTCTGTAGTTAGATTCAAGATCCATAATACATGCTAAAATAAATTTTGTTAAATTTGTAACCTTTTACCTTGTAGTGTATAAAAGATAAGTATAAAACGAGAACCTTAAATCGTGACCAAGTATGCTAACTTTATCACTTTTTATTTCATAGATTTTTATTTTGCAAGTAATCAACACGCACATACACATAAAGAAAACACAGAAAAGTTTTCATATTTAAACTTATTTATTTACAAAAACATATTTTAAATTACACAAACTATTTACACAATTAATAAAATAATAACTTTTCAAAGTGTAATCCACAATTAATCATGCACAAATCAGTAAAATCTTACTGTTGTAGAAGCAAGCAAACTTTTTCTACATAATCACAATGGTTTTAATATATATTTTACAATCGCAATACTAGTTATACACCAATAACATCACAGAATTACACATGTTTTGTCATCCTTGGAATTAGCAAAATATGAAAACGGTTGAAAAAATGTATTAAATAGCTCATTTTGAAGATACTTCATATAGTCTTCAATGAAAATGTTTGAAAAAAATTCTCCGTTATAATGACAAGTGCATTTTTTCTCGCATATCTCTCTTGCAATATACGGCATATCAACCGTAAACCATGCTTTACTACTTATAAGACCCTCTCGCTCATCAATATGTGATCTATTCGAACAGGCATGTATCCTATGCGAAGAATGATCCTGAACCCATCCTATGTTTTTAAAAATTTCCTTATGTACTATATCCATTAATTGTTGTTTAGCCTCATCATAAGTACAATGGGGTTCACGGTTACATTTTTGCGGCTTTAATTTTAAAATTAAATGAGTTAGGGTCGTCGTAGCGTTTTTAAAATGCATTCCAATATTTCATGTCTCATTTCGCAAAGTTTTTTTACTTGATCATTTAAAAGTGTTAAGGAAATTGGATTTAACGGGAATGAATCTCCGGTTTTGTAAATTTGTTGTAAGATGCATTTTCCATCATCATTAAATACAGATAATTGATTATTACAAATAAAAGAGCTATTGTTATGACATATATTAAAATGTAATAGTTTTATAATAAATTCGATCCATGTGGAAGGGTTCAAAACGACTCCCTGACCGGTTGGTATATAGTCTAATTGGGCATTCTGAATAAATTGTCTAATATGGATCTTCAAGTCAGTTCTTTCATCGTGAAGTGAAACGTAGCTAAGTCTTTCCAAGTGCCATGTACTATTTACAGAAGCATATAAGCTGTGGTAAAGATCGTCCGTCCAATCGTCCAACTTTGCCCTTTTCGGGGAAGGCTCATAAATGTACATTTTGGCAAATGTTAGGTTAATGTGCGGGTCTGTAACATAAGGTTCAGAAGGAAGACCATGCGTTAAAAGTTTGTTGGTTGGGGGATATATCTTACACATTGAACCATGTTCTAATATAATGGTAGTGGTTTCACAGTTCGCTGGTTTAAAATCCAAAGTTCGTTTAGATCCAAAACTTAGAATGCATACACCTGATGATAGGTCCAGATTAAAATCTTCGTAGTTACCATCTTCAATTTTAGGTTGTTCTTCAGAGCCAAAGTTCACTTGCACCATATTAAATTCATAATTTTTCACTTTCTGCAGATCTTCACGTATTTTTTGCAAAATGGGTATCCAAGAGTAAACAGAGACTGTTGCTCCAGGTAAACTGTAATTGATTCCTTCATCAGCAAAAGTAATTACTTTACGGGTCGAGGAAATTTTCTTTTCACTACTTTGCAGGGGTAATTGAAACAATTCTTGCTGTAGCACGTCAACATCACTTTCAGTATAAAACTCGGGGGAAATTTTCTTTTCAATACTTTGCAGAGGCTTTACATCTAAAGGCAATTGTATTATTTCTTGAAGCAACACATCAGTATCACTTTGAGTATAAAACTCGAGAGTGTATTCAAGCAAACACATTTTTGAAACTCGGCGAAAAATCAATTAAAACACACGTCTTAAGTATAGGCGCACACAGTGCAAAGTGAGTCTCGCAACACACACCTGGCCATTTTATCTAACTGAAATGTCTTTACTGGTTCTTTTAAAAAAAAATCACGTGATTACCCAAGCGCCCTCTACCTTAAAACTTTCTCAACCCTGTAGATATTGCATCATCTAACTTGTCTTAATCTGTTACAGAGAGTTGCCACTCAATGTACATCCTGCCAACGAACCTAGCGGATATTCAATCATCACAGATTTGCACACGTCACTATCACGTGTCTTCTGCGCATGTCACTTCCATATCTCTTTTCTGATCTTTGATACCTGATAAGAGAAAACCAGTTGCCGTTAAATTTGTAGAGTTTGTAGGTTGGGCGTAGGTAAGGTCTCCTGCAACGGGTACCTAAGAATTCTTTAGCCGAGCAAACAGATGTTTTGTCCGCATGTAACAAGAGTATTTTCCAGGTATTATAATTGCTTATATTTTTTCTGATATATGTTGTGATTAGCTATCTTTTAGAGTAATAAGTTTAATTTATTAGCAAGTTTTCATTATTAATTTTAGTTTATGACTTTATTAAATAAAAATTTTAGTTTATTAATGTAAAAATTGTTTTAAACAATAAGTTTAGTTTATGAATTTATTAAAAGGATGCCTACATGTTTGTAAAATTTAAGTATATAAAAAAAATGTGTGGCATTCATCACAAAGTAAAGAATCTTAACCCTGTTTTTCATATTAGAATAATCATAATGTATTTAATACGTGTTCAATAGATATCCTATACAAAATTCCAATGCATTTGTTAAAATTAGATCCTGTTTTTCAATAGTAAATACCTATTTTATACGTGAATACTCATTCATCTGCAATGCCTATAATTTATTACTGTAATTTATCAAAACTTAGCAAAAATAATTTGTTTTAGTACAATGATCTTTGCTAATTGTTTTACAGAAATTAATTTAATGATTCATTATTTTCCTAAACTACGTAAAATATATTAATCGTTGTAGCTTAACTTTGATATTTTAATTTAGGATATAATGTCGATCAGAAGACTAACCATAATGTATTTAATACGTGTTCAATAGATATCCTATACAAAGTTCCAATGCATTTGTAAAAATTAGATCATGTTTTTAAGTAGTAAACATCTTAATCCATAAGTCCCCATTTTTGAACGTAGAATGAAACACGTGTCCCCACAATTCGGTGTTCCCCTAGCACCCTCCCTGGTTTTATCTTATCGTCAAACTGGCCCACTGTTATTTAGCCGACTCTGTAGGGCCTCAAGGCACTTTCTTATCTCTCAATTTCTGTTATCAGTAATGTGCCGAATGAGTTTGCAATATGGTGTGCACGTGGTTGATTTTATGCTGTGGATATATTTGCGAATTATTTAAGTATTTTTATTATTTTCGCCTCTCGCGTGTACAAGTACATGGTAAGTGTAATATTTTCTATTATTTTAGTTACATATAAGTTGATACCGTAATTCTAATTGAAAATAATTATGTGGTTCTTATAGTTTGGTAATTATATTTTCCACTTTTGAAGTGTTGTAGTTTTAAGTATGATTTTATGTTGTAATTTTAAGTGTGATTTTTTTTTTTTTTTTTTTTTTTTTTTTTTTTTTTTTTTTAGTTACTGTTAATGTATGTTTTTCTGTATTTTGATGTTTTGCAAAATTTTAAGTGGGTAATCCAGTGTAATTAATAGCTATAGGCATTATCGGTAGAAGTACTTTATGCAGTTTGTATACAAAAACTGGGGTTTGAGGGATTTCTCCTAATAGAAAATAAGGCATGTATGGTATCTATATTTTAGTAAATTCTAATTAAGATTAAATTTTCGCTTGCTAACTAATTTCATCCTACATAAAATAGTATTGTGAATCTGATAATTTGTTATAAGAAAAAAGTACTTTTAAAGCGTTTAATATCTTCAAATGTGTTATTTTGTTTTTAGTGTCAAAATATTATTAATATTTTCAGCCAAGATTAAGAATTAATCAAGATGACACCCTGAAATAGGTAGCTGAGAGGGGGAATAGAGCTAATGTATTTTAAATCATTACTCTATTTTCCTGATCTGCTAGCTTGCTTTGCATCCGTCAAGAAATTTACCGGGTTTTTTTACCGTAAGAAGTACTTTACAGTAAAGAAGATTTCGCAAGACGTGGCTTCAAGTAAGTAAAAACCTTGTATTTTTTTAGTTCAAGTAATGATTTTCGATTTAAACTGTCATTTTATCTAAGTATTGAAAGATATTTATGTACATGCGGTATAAAACTGTGCATGCAATTGTGCTAAAACGGGTCTTCAATTTTTATTTCCAATAGTTCAACTTTCTAACAATAGTACTATCTAGTCTAAAAGTTTGTGCTAGTTAAACTCACCTTTCTATAAAATAGGCTAAGTGCATCAATAAAAGACCTCTAAAAAGGTTGATTCATGTATAAAACGATGCTTTCATAGTCAATCTGAAATTAGTTTTGCACATAAACAATCTAACTCTTATCGTATTGAAATTCTATAAATCAAGTTACTCTACTTGGGATATACAGTAAAAAAGTTTTGTATGATTACTAAAAATATAATTTTTTCTCCAATTGATCTATAGAAAATATAAACTAGTATAATCGCTTCCTAAAATTTATCAAAAATGTTTTGGTAATCTCTAAAGAGAAAAATGTTTAGATAAATACTTTGAATATTCATACATTTCGTATACAAAAACTTGAGTTTTTTGGGATGAATGATTAAAGTGATTTTCTCGCAATAGAAAATAAGACTATATCATTATTTGTAAAATCTGTAGCTACTACAATCTTTCTATGGGATAATTTTCTCACTTTCCTAACAGTAGATTAAATGTATTGATATCCTACTTTAATGTTAAACCGCTACTTAACAAAAATACGGTATGCAAAAAATTAAAACTCTTGATTAAATTTTTTTTTCTTTATAAATTAAAAACATTTGATTAAAAAAGTATTTGTTGTAAAATTAATTATTAACTTAAAATTAAAACTTGGTTAAAAAATAAATTTAGAAAAATATTTGTTGTAAAATTATTTAACTTAAAATTAAAACTTGGTTAAAAAATAAAAATAAAAATAAATTAACTCTTGATTTAAAAAAATATTTGTTGTAAAATTATTTAATTTAAAATTAAAACTGTTGGTTAAAAAATATAATAAAAATAAATTAACTCTTGAGTAAAAAAATATTTGTTGTAACATTATTTAACTTAAAATTAAAACTTGGGTAAAAATCTCTGAAGAAAAAAATGTTTAGATAAAAAAGTTCATACACTATCTAAATTATTATTTGTAAAAACTATAAGTACTAAAATCGTTCTATGGTATAATTTTCTCACTTCCCAAACAGTAGAAGAAATTTGTAGAAAATGTGTGGGTATCCTAAACCCTACTATAATATTCTAGTAAACTATTACTTATTAAATATATGCTATAATCTGTATACAAAAATTAGCTAAACATTAGAAGTATGTATTAAGCAACATTTATTCAATTTACATTGGTTCTATTACTAAATGGTAAAGAAAACTAAACAAATAAAAAAATAAACTTCGAAAAATTAATCAAAGTCCCAATTCATTTTGAAAAGTAAAGTATAACACAATACACCTACAATTTTATACCCGAAGGATTCTCGGCCTAATGGTTTAAGCCAACAATCATTAGCCTATGAATTCTTTTGTAGGTTACGCGTTCAAATCTGAAAATTTTTCCAAGTCCCCTTATTTGAAAAATATCTTAATGTCTGAAAAAATTACAATTCTCCTTATTTCAAAAATATCTTAATGTCTGAAAAAATTACAAGTCCCCTTATTTAAAAAAAGGAAAAAAAATTCTTATCAGACCTTCCAACATCCGGTCAACTTCCTCTCCCCACATCCGGTCCGACCACGCCCCCCTTCCCCGCTCAGCTCAGGGAACGCAGTTATACAGTTGCCCACGGCTGCCCACAATTAACATGGGCTGCACCTGGGCAGAACTGTCCTTTTTACACTACTTAGGTACACTAAATAATCATGCCGCGGCGGAAAGCAATTATAGGCCGCAGTACGTCAACTGCCAAAGACTTCGTTTGAGTTAAAGTATTGAAAATAATGAGGAGAGGGAAGTCCGTTTATCGTTGGATCGAGAGAGACAACAATGATCGAGTAAGTATAGCAGTCAAGTTCTCATTATCACACGGGCACCTGAGGCACGTGCTCTGGGTACACATCCTCATACCGGACTAAAAATTGAGCTTAAAGCTATCTATAGTGACACAAATACTGAGCCAACTATGTTCAGAGGCATAAAATTTAAAAAGTGACCTGGCCACAAAAATGTTATAGTCAAGCCCAGATAGTAGCCTAAGCCACCCAGAACTACGATCTTCCGTTATGTCGGTAATCAGGGGGAAATAGCAAAAAAACAATCAAATAAACTGATTCGAGAACACATTATTTCGACGATTGATATTTCATGAATTATGAAAGTGGGAAAAAAGGCTAAAGTTAGTAAAATGTTCAATAGCTAACCATCTTCCCAACAATGGGATATTTATGTAATTTTAAAAGTAAAGATTAATTTTTAACCGTAATTAAAGTGGCCGACATATTGTAATAAGGTTCTAGAACGTAGCACATCATTTTTTTTTTTCTGTACTGCTGTTCAAAAGTCTTGTAAACGACGAACACTCTTCGGGTTAAACACCCTTAATTTGTAAAATACATTCTTTGTTTTTAAAACTTTCCATTCCAGCAGGCTTGACAAGCATTTGTGGGTGCGGAATATTTTTGGGAAGGACCGAGGAGAAAGGAAAACGTATTTGATTTAAACAAAGCATATTTTTTTTTCTCCTTCCGGTAGAAGGAGGGGACTGAAGAGCTATACCCATTCCTAGGTACGTCACTGGTAACGAGTTTGTTTGCTTTTTTTCCTTTGTTCCCTTTTTTTTTTCAGAATAGCTTTAATTTGCTATGAACATCATCAATAATTTTAAGTCTGTTTTCAGTTATGCACAGGAGACCAAAGTCTGAACATTTTTAGAGCAGCTACGTAACGTTTCATCTGCCAGGTTCCTCTCGATATAATAAGCATCTTTGAAATGTGCTCTTTCTCAGAATCGGATTTTTAATCCCTTCGGCTTGCAGACGTTAATCCGCAACAGCTGAGACATGGTTAGACCGAATTCATGTCAACGATGCCGCCAAGATAGCTGGTGATCTGGCTTTTTTAGAGAGCGTGTTTTCTTGGCACTATCCAGCGTCATGTTTATATTCGGTGTGGAATAGGAGGGAGGAGACTGGGGGAACGTAGTTTTTTTTTTTAAAGGTTCGAGGAAATTCTCACAAAACTAACACTGACGGCTTGCTTGGAAGTGACGTTTTGGTAACACAAATTGCTTTTACAGATGTCTTAAGATTCCTTTACCTCTCACCGTTCTTTTTAGGTAAGCATTTTTTAGGTGTGTGGTGGAGGTAAATTGAATACGATGTATTCTGATTGCATTCGTGATGATAAAATATTCATCGAAATCTGTAAAATATTTTATTTTTATTGAACTTGAAAAACAATAACAATACGCGCATAGAAAAACAACAAACATAAAAATTGAAGCATAAAAATGATAAGCATATGACAAACAAAATAACTTAAATGCACGTTGATTCAAAAGTGAAAAATTTCAGAGCATCATAATTTTTTATTGAGTTAAGTTATTTACAAGAAATTTTCAATGTGGTTTCCTTTAGCATAGTACATTACGTAAACTTTAGTACAATCCAAAAGAGCGTTTCCGACCATTTTGGGGGTATTTTCCCAACTTCCTCATTGATTGCTTTTTTAAGCCCTTCAGGTGTTCTTACTTTACATTCATTTAATTGTTTTTTTAAGTATCCCCAAAGAAAATAATCGCAAGGAGCACAGTCAGGGGATGATGGCACCCATTTCTCAGGAGGTAGAAAATTAATTTTTTTATCTTTCAGCCTTTTTATAGTTGATTTTGCGGTATGATTTAGTGCAGAATCTTGAAAACAAAGTTTGAAAAACAAAGACATGAAAAACAAAGTTTCCTTGAGGGAGAGAGTTAGAGAAGTTTACTGTCCTTGATCATATGCTTCCAAACTTTATTCTGATAGTATTTAGCATCAATTTTAACCTTTGATTCTACAAAAAATGGTGTTGTTAAGCTTGAGAGGGCATTTCCATATAGTACTTGATGGCCAATTGCCTTTTGCAAAACAGCTGTGTCTTTGCGATGCTGTTCACGTGAAATACATTGTACCTTAATTTTGTGAATTGTGGATTGAAAATGGAACAATGCTTCATCCACAGTTATCCATACTTTGTATCTACATTTGCGTAACATTCAATACAGAGACCAAGAACGTTTTCTTTGTTCTTCTACGGTCTTTGCAGACATTTGATGACAGACTGGTCACATTTTTACAGCCAATTTTCTTTATCTGACGACAAATTGTCGATTTCCATTCCTGTAGTTTCTTTGCTAAGATTTTCGAGGCAGAGAACTTTCTACAGCGATAAGTCTTTTCAGCTTCTTTTTTTCTTTTTCACCAAGGACTTCCTTTCGTCAAAACTTTTTCTCTGGGTATTTTAATAGCCAGCCAAATTTTATTTCTTTTCGAAGTTTAGATAGTAATCCGTTAGAAAAATGTCATTTCTGATTTTTAAATGCTTTATTTATAGCAGAATTTGAGCAACCATCCTTCAAAAACTTTAAAGTTTCGTTTCGGGTTTGAGGATCTAATTTCAGAGTCATAATTTACTCCCACTAATAAAAATAATTCGGTTGGTAATTTAAACGTTTCATTTTTAAAATAAAACTGGTGGTAAAGTGATTAAAATTTACCATAAACAGTTATATGCTTTTAAAAATGACAGACAAGACTTGTTTTCCCATTTATATATATATATATATATATATATATATATATATATATATATATACAGAGAGAGAGAGAGAGAGATTTTTTAATACCTTAAAAAAATGATATATGCATAATTTTGTTCTTCAGTGAACCAAAGCAAACGGAGGAATAGTTTATTTATTTCCTCTCATCTATATGCAATCGATACTATAGATGATATCACAAGAAAAAAATAATATTAAAATTTTTAATAGGCTGTGCTATTCATTTAACGGTAATACATTTTGTTTTATTTTGTATAAGATATACTGCGATGTCTGAGAACAAACTAATATTTAGATATTATGCATCACAAAAATTGTGTAAAATTATGTTGGAGGACCGGAAAGTAATGTCTTTTTTTAATATAAAATTCAAACATATAAATTTTCGACAACTTTTTAACTACTAACAAGCTGTGCCTAAAAATAGGAGTCATTGAAAAAAAAATTATAAATCACACACACACACACACACACTATATATATATATATATATATATATATATATATGTAACAGTAAAAGTAATAAACTGGTGATTATATATAATAACAGGTAGTTATGCATAATCACCACTAATCACGGTAGTTATGCATAATCACCACTATGGTAAATGTGATAAATTTTGGAAAATTTATCAAATTAACCGGTTTGTTTGCATAGTTCCCAACTCGTAATGGTAAATTTGATAAATATCATGACTGATTGGGCCAGTAGAATAGAGTGCAGTTTTTTTTTGTGTAGTAACTACTCAGAAGGATATTTTTTCTTTGGACACTATAATGTAAGAAACCGCGAATTAAATATTTTATATTTTACAGTTTAAAAGACAATAAATAGTTATTTTAAGTCAGATGCATTTATTTAGCCTGAACGAAATTTGAATAAGAGTCTGACAGGTATTGTGAAATGAAAAAAATACAATTTACATGAGCTTGTACAAAACAGTTGCACATAAAAAAAACTGAAGTTGCATATAAAAAACAAACTAAGCCAATATTCAAGAGAAAAAAAAACATTTTTTTCAGATAATCTTAAATGCTATTACTACAAATTACTAAGTATTTTAAATTTACTTATTTAAGCATATTAGACTGTTGTGATATTTAGAATTACAAAGTTTGCCAGATTTTTTACATTTGCACTTATCAGACTCTCATTGTCCCTTACACAAGCACATGCTGATATCCCTGACCTCCAGAAAGAGACGTCTTTCTAACGCATTCTCGAAGTGATATTGCTAGATCTGGAACATCGTCAAGCAAAATAAATTTTTCTTCACAAATTGTGAATTGATTTCTGGTATACAATTGTGAAAGTCTTTCTTGTTTCGTTCCTAACTGATAAAATTCTTCATTTTGAATTTCTAATAACACCACTAATAAATTTCGGGGATCACGTCTTGCTCTGTCAACGTCTGGTATTCGTAGTTTCACTGTATCACCAACTTTACCAGCAGGAAATTTAAGATTTGAAACCTTCAACATTTTCTTTGCTTGCAATTCTAAACCTTCTTTCGCACTCATTCTATGTTTTCTTACTTGCTCTTGCCTGCATAAAATATCTGTCTGGATTAGAGCGACCGTTGCTTCATTCTCTTTCTTAGTCTTAAAATTAACTTCAGATGGAGGGTCATTTTGAGATAGATCGCTATTGTCCATATTAGAAAGATTTTCTATTTCGTTATTGATATTTTTCGGAAGCATTATTAACTGTTTCGCTTAATGCCTGAAGCTCTTCTTAAGTTCTAAGATGTTAGATAGAGTCATTCGGGAAAGACGTTTTCAAGCCAAATTTTGCAGGCGTCCCAAACATTGCTTCATAAGGAGAACACTTGATGGCTTCATAAAATACTCTATTTTTCATAAGTTGCACAAAACGTAAGCCTTTGGTCCATTTACTGGTGTGATTGCTTCCCAAACTAGCATATTTTTAATATCTTGGTTTACACGTCCAACCTTACCTTGAGTCTGGCTGTGCCTAATTTTTCTATGCACAACTTTCAGATCCGGCCACATTGCACAAGCTTCTTCTTACGATTTTGTTACTAAACTCACGACCGTTGTCTCTTTGCAGTACACTGGTGCTCCAAATATACTAAATATGTCAATTAGGTGATATGCAACCCCTTCTGCACGTTTGCTTTTTAGGGCACGCAACTGTACGAACTTCGTCAAGTGGTCTTGATAGACAAATATAAATTTAAAGTCATTATCTGGTTGCAAACTGCATGTCAATTAGGTCCACCTGTCATCTTGAGTTCCTCTCTTGAAAGGCCATTGGCCTAACAACAAGTCCTTTCTTAGTCCTTTTTTTTTTACAAATTTCACACAAATTTAAGTAAATCATGACTTTTTTTTGTTGTAATGTTTTTTGAAGTTCTTTTAACATCCTGTTTCTACCACCATTGCCTATTTGTAAGTGTACCTCATGAATTATGGTAAACAGTTCTTCAAAATACACGTAAAATCTAACATTGGAGCTGTCTTTACTTACAGGAAAGACAAGTTTTTCAACACTGCCTACTTTCATTACATCTTATCTTTTTAGTCTTTGATAATCTTCCGGTTTTTTCCCACGTTTTTACTATTATTTACTTTTTTAACAAATCTTTCTTCCTTCAGAAAACCATTGTTTACTTAGTATCCATAACATTCACTAATTTAGAATTAAAACGCTGAAGCATACCAGCCATTATTCAGTATTTTATAAAATACGAGAGGATAGCGAAGAAACGTCTAGATGCACCGAAATATGAACAACTACTGAAATCAAGTGTTTGTTACGTGTTGATAGAAGCCAAGCAGTAGCGCAGACTCAACGAATTTTCGTAAAGTTAGGGACTTTTATCACATTTACCATTACAAGTTGGGAATTATGTAAAAAAAAACGGTTAATTTGATAAATTTTCAAAAAATCATCATATTTACCAAATTTAAAGGTGATTATGCATAATTACCGGTTATTATATATATAATCACCGGATTAATCACATTTACCGTAACATATATATGTAAAAGGTATAACTTACGAATCAGCGTAGCATCCACATGGCAGATACAAAATTCTAAATTTCCATGGAATGAGAGATGGGCAAAACAATGAACTCAAAATTGTATGTCATACTACAAAAGTATTGAATAGAAGAGATATTAGAAAACTATCCAGCAAGGAATGAACATAATTCGCAAGAGCTGTTACTCAAAATACATACGATGTTAAGATGCATAAAAATATATAAATCGCTAAGACAAATTGCGCAATTATGCAGCTATAATTTGGCTTGCAACAATTTCAATAATAAGTGAGATTGCCTAAATTCGGCACGTATGTGTATGCATCAAAATTATTAAAATATAAAATATATTCTATAATAAAAGCGCTATAAGCTGCACCGTACTACTGAACTATATATATATATATATATATATATATATATATATATTTCTTTTACGGAAAATGACCACCCTCTCTCTTCTCACACGTCTACCCACCTTACAGGACGATAGTCATGAAGAGCGAGAATTTTATGGATACCTCTTCGGGATATGTGAAATGGACGTTTTTGCCCTTTACCCCTCGGAGGTTTCGAATTTTAGAAAATGTCGTCTAATCTAGCATAATTGTTTAAAATCGCATAATTACTAAATTTCATATTATTAGCTTCAGTAGTTTTGTCAAAGCAAAATACTGGCATACGAGAAAAAAAAAAAGACATTATTTTCCGGTATTATTCCATTATTTTCCCCGTAATACAACAAAAACAACTGTATATTTCCGAGATGTTTGGAAAATTTAGTAACTGATATTAAATTGTTGGAATGATTCTTTCTATTAAACCAACAACAACAAAGACAAAATTCTTAAAACTTTTAATTTTTTTGGCAACTTTTACAAATTTTTCTTCTAATGTAATTTTTTTACTTACTCACAACAATAAAACGAATAAAATGAACAGTTACAGAATAAAATGACTGTCAAAGTATCCAATATTTGACAGTCACATAATTAGTATTTGTGAGTAAGTATTTTTTCTTTTATAAAATTATTATTCCTCTAGAAGTCAAAAAAGTTGGGAATCGATATCTTCGTGATACGTGCATTGACTCTTGCCAAAATAATTATAGTCATAAGGGAGACTATGGTGAGCAGCCATGATCAGGTCGCTTAGCTGCTATTTCACTTCTTAGGAATGACGAGTCACACCTTAATTCCAAAGAGAATAGAAAAATAATATTCAAAAGTGTTTTAAGGAATGGTTAGAAGTGCAATCGTGTGTTAAAGCGTCCCCTCTTTCATAAGGTTTTTTTAACTTAAGTTTTTTGCACATCGCACATTACAGGGACTATAATACGAGTTATTTTAGCTCGGATTACAGAAAACTTCTTTATATATTACTTTACAGTTTTATTATTGTGAAATAACGCACATACAAGGTATTTAGCAAACTCTGCGTATACGTTTCGGCGGATTTATTTTTGACCTTTTCAGCAGGAGTTCACAGTGTCGCACAAGAGTGGGGATTGAAAAATAAACAAAAAACAAAAGCAAAAGTTTTTCAGTGTCGCAGAAGTGTGGAGATTGAAAGATGAACAACAAAAAAAAAAAGCTTTTGTTTTTTTTATTTATTTTTCAGTCCCTACTCTTCTGCAACACTGTGTGTGGACTCCTGCTGAAGAAGGTCGAAAAATTTCGTCTGAAACGTGTGTACTGTTTGATTAGTAGCTTTTATGTGCGTTATTTTGCAAATTTTTAATTATTTCTACACGTAGCTTTCTTTTAAGGATATTCATTTGTCTTGAAATGATACTGAGTATCAGGTTGTGTTCTTCAGCGCCGGTCCTAGCTGTTTTTCTAAGTGGTGCAAAATACAAAAATGCCCCCCCTCCCACACACACACACGCACATGCAACTAGAAAAGTTTTCAAAGGGGTTAATACGAGAATTACAACAATGCACGGATACTCAAATTTGCATCTACATATTATAAAGTAAGTTATTTTGGCGCCCCCACGGAGATGGCGCCTGGTGCGGTCGCACCGTTCGCTCCACCCTAGGACCGGCTCTGGTGTGCTTCCTTGATAATTTTTACTTATAGTCTCGGGAAAGAGTGTGTTATATTATCGCTGTTTATACGAAAAAAGTCAGAATCGAACTCATTGTGAATTCTTCTCTGTGCGTCTTCTACGAACCGGAATCGTTTAAATATCAGAGAACGCTCGCTGTCTTATCGACAATCGTAAATTTGTCAGCATCACTTCGAAACACTGTCGATGATACTAGCGATGGGTGCCACCATTGTTATTCTATCAGCGGCGTCGTATCGGATCCTATCGACAAAGCATAGGATTGCATCCACGCTCATAGATGCGATATAGGAGACAGAAAGGAGTGGAAGGTGCCTACTTAGTTCTGCCAGATAAAGACGTCGGAAGAGGGCCTTTGTTTTACACCGTTTCTGCACTCGACTGATTGATTGCACTTCGTGGGGAGTATGTTTGAGAAAAACTTACAATCGAGGCATTAAGCTCTTTTAATGTAGTCTTTTACGAGTGTGTAATCGCGGAAATGGCGAAACAATTGATGTGAAAATAAGGAGTGACGCGGAAGCATTGTCTTTAATAACGCAGGGAGGTCAAATACCCCACACCCGATCTCAAAGTAACTGGCTTTCTGTTTCGAAAATTTCGAATTAAAGCTTTGAAATTTTAAAAGATGGTCGTAAAGTCGTTTATCATTGATTTCTTGAGACGAAGTTCGTGTATTGGTGCACCAGTATAATTCTCTTAATAATTTTTTTTTCATTTAAAAATGTCCAAAATTTGGCTTTTTTAAGAATTAGATTTGTGATTAAATTTTTATGTGGATTCTATTAAATAAATTTCAGCAAATAAATGAATAAAAAATACTAAATAAGAGTTTTTAATTCCGAGTTACTTTTTAGAAGTTATTTATTATTTTTCTTTTTAATTTAGTCCACGGATAGACTCGTGTACAAACTTTTTGACTCTTAAGGAAATCGTACACAACAAAATGGCCTACATTTCCCCCCACCAGAGACCCCTTTATGACCATTCGATATGCACTAGATTTCCAGATGAAGTGGAGCATTAGGTTCCATGCGTATGCATTCGACAATGAAACCGCATCCTTCTGTTCTCGTGACATTCCAAGCACGTTTCCAGTCACGTGGTGGATTCCGAGTCCTGGGCAAGCGTGTGACTTCTTTGCGGTTGGACATCTGATAACAGAGTTATTTCCGAATTCCGCTTGCTTCTTCGCCTTCCAGAAAGTGGAGATGGACAAGATCCGCTTCTGGAATCCAATGCTAAAAGTAGAGAACAAGGAATACTATTAATGGAACAGAAGAAAAAAAAAAGTGGCATTAGTTTTGTCCAGTTCCAGAGCAAATTCTTTAGAAATATTTAAATATTGCAGCCTTGGAGTTTTATGTAACACGGAAAATTGTAAATAAGCTTGCCCGGAATATTATTTCCAAGAACTGCACCAGAGAATTTGCTTTTACTTTTGGATCGGGAATCTCCTTTTGAATGTGAAATTTCGATTCCAAATATTTCGCAGGTTTATTCATTGGATTCCCTAAATTAAATATCATTAAAAAATCAGTTTTTACGTCAGTTATACAAGTAACATGCATGTTTCTATATTTTTGGATTGCTAAAAAGTAATTTAACAAATAAACTTGTTTTTTTAACGTAGGATAACGTTCATCCATAACGATCCGATATAAAGATATTTTTAAAAATCTATTTCATATAGCCTGATGTTGTTAAATTCATATAATGTCATGACTCTATTCCCACGAAATGATTTCAGAAAAGGATTCATTAATTTTGATTTCGAGAGGTGACAAAACAACTTAATTTGTTTCCAACAGATGACAGTACTTAGGCTCTTTCCACAGGAAGTATAATCAAAAATCACTTCATATTCAGAATCTCGTCTGAGGAAGGGTGTGAGCTTTACAACGATTTTTTCTCTCCAAGAAAAGAAAACAAAAACCAGTCCTTTTATCTTTTAATTTAGAGATGAAACGCTTTAGACTAGTGCTGCCATCTGTTAGCAGTAGAAAGGGTAAGAAACAGCTAAACTTTCAATTAGTAGTTTAAAGACTTTTATATATATGTTTTTTATTTATTTAAAGAAATGTAAAAGTTACCCTGACGCTGACACCGCCTCTGAAAGGGTTAACGTTACTGTGAGGGAAACTACTCTGCACAAACTAAATGTAATCTATGGTAAGTGTAAAAGGTCCTTTTCAAGAGATACAACGGTTTAGAACTGATATACTGCCGGCAACAAAGAATATAGTGCGATTAGCCAATGTCTTATGACTTCCAGTTTTCGTTTAGCTTCATGTCGGTATTATAACACTGTTAATATAATTAAACAAAACTATTTCTTTTTAATATTTTGGCTGTCTCAATATCTTTTCATTCTTCCACTTTAATGAAGTGAATTGATTCAATAATGAATGGCACCTTCGAATTAACCATCAATACAACAATTTAAGTTCAATCCTTGTTAGTAGCATTAATATTATGCGGTATATTTTAAAATAAATTTAATAAGCTGAACAAAATCAATTTTCATGTTCTACCATTTAATTTAAAAAAAGTAATATACGGTTAAAAATGTAAGTTGTTCTTTAAGAAAAGGAAAAGACCTTAAATGATAGACTCGTGATCATCTCACGTTAGTTTGCGTTTTTCAGCGCCAGAGAGCTACTAATTTCTCCCAGGTTTTTTGTGTAGACACTTTTTCCTACAATTAGCGCGTCGAGTCACTTTTCAAATGTGTTTACCAGATAACGTGGACGGCGGGGGGGGGGGCGTTAATAAAATGTTGAAAGTCACACAAGGTTTGCAATTTTTTGATAAATGATGGCTAAACTGGGTGCCAAAACGCGACAATTTAATATATGTATCGAGTATAGTTAGAAAACGCCTGGCGAACATTGTAAAATAGTTTTAGTAAGCGATTTCAATACAGATTTCAATTCCGAAGATGTGTTCTATGGAACAGAGAAGTCAAATACGGTACACTTATAGATTATGATACACTTTCTAAATGGTATTTATAAAGGTGAAGTACAGTTTGACTATGCCTGGCGAAAATTGTTAAACAGTTTTGGTACGCGATTTAGAATGGATTTCAATTTCAAAGAAGTGTTTTGTGGAACAAGGAAGGAAAATACGGAACATTCATGGACTATGATGCTCATTCCAAACAGTATTTAAAATGGTAGAGGATAGTTGGAATATTCTTGGCGAAGATTGTAAAACAGTTTCAGTAGGCGATTTTAAAATAGATTTCGATCCCAAAGATGTGTTTTATGGAACAACAAAGAGTTGGTTCCTATTTTAACCCACCCACTCTCGCCAACCTAAAACAATCGCCGCACTTTGGCGAGCTTTGCAGTCATGGGTCTCTAGGAGTTATGAACGTTTCAATGCTTTCAAAAGAACAAGTTGAAAACTAAAGTGAACAAATTAGCGATAAACACACCAGCTAAGGAATTTGAAGACACTTAATTATTAAAACTACATTAATTGGCAACCCAAAATAAATAAAAATGTAACGGCATGATTTACTTACAGGTTGTTCCAAATTGCCATTTTAATTCTAAATTACGATTGCCACATAAATACATAAAATCGTCGTGGTAGCTCCATATGTTTAATCGCCACCTTGGCGATAGTCGGGGCATTTCAGTAGGAATCAACGCACGAAAGACAAACACAGCACATTCGTGGATTATGATGCACATTCGGAACAATATTTAAAACGGTGAAGTATAGTTGTAATATACCTGGCGAAGATTGTAAAATAGTTTTAGTAGGCAATTTTAAGATAGATTTCGATTCCAAAAATGGGTTTTATGAAACAAGGAAGAAAAATACTGCTCACTCATGAATAATGATACACTTTCCAACCTTATGGAATAAGGAAGAAAATAGGGACGACGCATAAATTATGATACGCTTTTAATATATAGCACTTTGGTGCGTATTTAAAATTTGAATGGGTTTCAGATTTTCTTCATTTTAATTTTTTTTATTGAATACTGTTGCCAGCAATCTCATCTAGAGACACAGTAACCTAATAGTGTTGTTGTTGTTGTTGTTGTTGCTAGTCCCCCCCCTGGCCTAGCGGAAGCTAGGCAGTCTTCTTTCGAAAAATTAATACAGTTGAGAATGCGTGAAGGAGTGGCTGCGCAGGAGGAGCATTTTTTACAAGTTGGGAAACTTTTTGGTTAAATTCGTATTTTAATCTTTTAATGTAGCCACTAATAAATCTAGAGAATGCTGTCTGGTCGCTTCTGTCTCCCCTGAAGGTCAGGGCTCATGCCGGCTGATCTGCTGTGTACGAGTCGTGGGGAGGAGGTGTCTCCCCTGTTTTTTTAATGCTTCTTTTCTTTATTAAAAAAAGTTCTGAATAGGTAAGAGCCAGATTATTCGGTACGGGTCCAGTTTTGCCCTGTTTTGCAAGGGAATCTGCTAATCCATTTGCGTGAAGGCCACATGGGATGGTATCCACTGAAAACAGACGTTATGTTTTGCAGAAAGTCTGCAGAGATGTTGCAGGATTGTCACACCAGCTCTGTCTCCCACACTTTTGACCATTCATTCTACTGTATAGCGCTCCTGCTGTCCGTAAGGATCCAAATAGAACCAAGCCTCGGGTCTTCTTCTATTGCATTCAGTCCAGCCTCAATTGTCAATAGCTCTCACCGGAAAGCAGTGCAAGAATCCGGATTTTTCAACAAGATGTTGATATCGTTTTCAAGACCCTTGATGATCACCTCACTTTCAGTAAGATTCCGATCATCTTCACTGCCATCCGTAAAAATCTGGTGGCCTTCCTGCGAGATATTGTTGATTACCTCGAGACCCAGTTGTTGTAACAAAACAGTGATGTCTGAACACTTATTTGTGCGAACAGGAAGATTCGGATTGAAGGAAACTCTCTGCAATCCACGCATAGGGTCAACACAGGATCTGTGCAAGTGAGGCGCCACGTCTTGATGGACCACATTAAAGGAAACTGCATGTGAAAAAAGGCTACCTCTTTTTAGAATCTGGTTACTTCTCCAGTGCAAGAGATAGTCAGCAGTTCTATGAGCACCATAGATTTGTAGCTTAGTGTATAGTATTTCACAAGACAGAGTTCTCTTCTCTTATTGAACGGCAGAAGATCAGCTTCAAATAAGGAAATTTCTCCAGAACAGGAGTGATGCAAACAAGAGATAATGCTTCCAGCACTCTGTTGCACTTGAACTAAGCTTTTCGAGACAGAGGCACTGAAATAGATCTGTGGGCCGTACTCTAAGATAGGTCGCACAAGGGCGAGGCAGGTTGTCCTCCGGAGCAGGCGAGTAGCCAAGAAAATTTTTCGGGGGGGGGGGATATGAACTTATATGTGTATAATTAGACGGAATTTCATCACTAATCCAAACATTTCGGGGGGGGGGATATATCCCGATATCCCCCCCTGGCTATGCCCCTGCTCCGGAGAGTATTCGCATCTGCCCCCCCCCCCCCAGTCACGACCAAAGATATACTTGAGAATATTGATACGCTTTCTACACTTATCCACAAGGGCTTCAATTTGTTTGTTCAAAGTAAATTCTGGATCTAAAACAAAGCCTAGATACTTAGGGTGCTTTACATAGGAGAAGGGGTACCGCCAAGAAAAAACTGAGGTTGATAAGAATATAGATGTTTGTTTGTGGTGAAGAAACTTCTTACAGATTTGGAAGCATTAAAAGTTAATTTATGTTCAACAGCAAAACCTTGAACTTTGGAGAGTGCCAAGTGAAGATTTGATTCCAGATTTTCGATGTCTGCCCTTGAATCCCATAAGATCATAGGCAAATAAACCGATATTGCAAATAACAAACAGATCTTCCTCCAATCCAGCTAGAGGCAGAGGAAAAAATGTGGGACTCAAAACAGAGCTCTGTTGTTGAATTATTAATCTTTGGATTGCTTGATGGATATGACATTACTGTAGTGCAGGCCGTATAAGATTATACGCTAAAAGCATGGATAATTAACAATATTTACCAAGAAAAGGGATTTATAGGATATAGGAATAAGCAAGGATAAAAATCTAAGAAGTGCAATACAGAAGATAAAGAAGATATAGGATCTCATTTACATATACGCTCTCAGAAAAATTCGTCTTTATTGTTAGGTTGAGCCTGTAGGTAATGTGCAGAAATTTGTATACAGCCCCAGTGCAGATAGAAAGCCTTTATTAAGAAAGTGCGATTCCAGAAAAATCTGCAGGTGTTAAAAACCGTACATAGTGACCACCTGAAGGTCGGCTAAAAACATGCGGTAATCTACGGTATGCGGTAAGAATTTAGCACAAAAGTTGCGTCAGGAGTTTAATAAAAGCAAGTCTAAAAAATAAACGGAATTGTACAGAATAAGGGATAGTGTTGGAAGGAATGGAATTCATATGCACGTGCAAAAGTCATTGATATCATAGAAAAGTGTTCTTCAGCTAAATGTCAGGACAGGAAATTTATTAATAATTTTAAGCGTTGCGCTCGGAAGAGTTGAAAGAAATCTTGGTGAAAGTCGGACATATAAATTTCATCTTTTGGCGTTCTTTGAAAAGAGTAGGAAAAACGAATGTTCGCTAGCTAGAAATCATTTTTGTGTATCGCGGGACGCCTTGCAGTTTTACAAAAGAGTCAACCACAAAAGAGGGGGATCATTGAATGCCTATGACCTTGTTGTGGTCAGGGCGTAGCGGTCAATTTGCGGGCAGCTTTTTGATGTTGGTCGGTGAGAGTTCGTAGGCAAAGCTTCAGGAAAGAAAAAATATGATAAACATCAAGGGGAGGAAAATTGAAAATAAAATTTAAGAAAAACATGGAGGTGTTGACGATAAGGCCGTAGAAATCCAATGAGAAAGTTTGAGATTGAGGAATGACCAATGGCGAGTTAGAGAGAGGTAAATTTCGGGCAAAAGAGTTAGTAGCTGGTCGATATAGGAGAATTAGGAGCCACAGAGTGGCTAAACTAATTATTTACGAGTTTAGGGGTAAAATGGGGGGGGGACGAAGGATTCAGCAAAACTGGACTGCACAGCCCGAGAAGGCAGATTTCTCAGATTTTCGATTTCTGATTTTTGTAGAGTAGATTTTGGTGATGTTATATTTTTATGAGAGTTAAGTGTACATCTTCTGGGTAAGTTTAGTGTTTATTAGATAAGTGTGAGTGTTAGAAAAAGACGAACATCCCTTCTCTGCACCGTATTACACATAAATCCAATTGCCATCAATTTATATTGAGTGACTTAATTTTAATAATTAATAATATTGTTTATGATTGCTAAAGTAGTTAAAAATGTGTTCTAGTAAACAATAATAATTTAATTGTTTTAAATTAAGCCATTTTCGAGATCAGTTTAAATATTTTTTGTAAATGTAAATAAGATTTTTATGTTTAATAAATGTTTTGTTATATTTAATTTTTAAATCCATTTATTTCTTTCGGCAGGAAAAAACACAACGCAATTGAAATTTTATTTTACACTTAATTAGAACATTTTAAATACCTTTTATGAGTTAAAACAAATTACCGATGGGTTTGCATAACAATGAATCTAATTATTTCATACTTTATTTCACGGCTTAACCAAGGTTTGAATGTCAAACCCATTTATTTCATGTTTATATTTTCGCGGCGTAACGTTATGTACTAATTTATCTGTCATTTTTCAACGAATAATTTCCGTACTCTATGCGAATGTAATATTTCCGTGAATTCTTCTTCCCGAAATCTGAAGAAGAGGGAAAAATTCGTTTAATTTGAAGAAGTTTTGTGAATGGACAGGAGAAAAAACGAAACGGATATTCGTCAATTAACGAAGATATACCGGCAGCACTGCTGTCAGAAAATTTTCCGTGAATTGAACAAATACTCTCAGAAAAATTCGTCTTTATACACTAATTTATCCCTCATTTTTCAACGATCAATTTCCGTACACTTTGGGAACGTAATATTTCCGTGAATTCTTCTTCCCACTATCTGAAGAAGAGGAAAACAAATTCGTGAATTTGGAGAAGTTTCTTCAATTTACAGGAGAAAAAAAGAAACGGATATTCATCAATTAACGGAAATATACCGGCAGCACTGCTGCCAGAAAAATTTCCGTGAATTGAAGAAATAATTATTCAGAATGCTTATTTATACACTAATTTATTTTCATTTTTCAACGAATAATTTCCGTACCCCTTGGAAACGTAATATTTCCGTGAATTCTTCCTGAAAATCTCAAGAAGAGGAAAATATTTCGATAATTCTAAAGGCGTTTCTTCAATTGACAGGAGATAAAAGAAGCGGATATTCGTCAATTAACGGACATATTCCGGCAGCACTGACTGCTGCAAAATTTCCGTGAATTGAAGCAATAACTTTTGAGAGTGAATAGTTTTTGAGAGTGCGTGTTAATACACTAATATATTCCTAATTTTTCAACGAATAATTTCCGTACTACTTGGTAACGTTAAATTTCCACGAATTCTCTCCTAAAAATCTGAAGAAAAGGAAAAAAATTCTTCGAATGGCAGGAGAAAAATAAACGGATAGTCGTGAAATAACGGAAATATTCCAGCATCACTTCTGACAGTAAAAATTCCGTGAATTGAAGAAATAATTTTTGAGACTGTATCTATTTCATAGTTTCATTTATTTTTCTTTTGTTTCGTCATATGCTATGAGTTCAGAGAGCAATCTTAATCTAAAATTGTATGAACTGCAGTTCTTAAATCTCAATCAGCACGCATTTCAACTGTATTTCAAAAACCCAAACATCATAACACGACACGCATAATGTAAAACAAACTGTCAGAGCAATATTTGTAATCTACTAACTCATTTTATTGCACAGAAAAATATGTCTCTCTCTATGCATATAAAATTCATCTTCTCACTATGCCTTTTCCCTCCCATTCTTAACTAAAAAAAGAAAAAGTATGCTAAAACAAGTACCCCCTTCCTCTTCTAAAACAAAATAGGTTCTGTCTTTTTTATTTTTTCCCCATCTAGAGATTGCATCCAAACTCCGGGGTCATCCTCTCTGCAGTGTGTGCAACAACTGCTGCATGGGACAGGCGTTCACGGGCGTAGGCGTGAACAGGCGTGCCTTGGTATTAAGCGAACAATGCGCGAAAATGTTGGGTTTCATTAAAGTTTTTTGGTGATAATGACGTCTTTCTCTGTGCCTCCGAGATTGGTTGTGTTCCGGAAAGGGAGATTGAGTCCTGAATATGGTGAAATCGCGTGCCGTTCCCGTAAATAGAGTCGAGCGTTAGGACGACACACTCCCTTTTATCCTTCATATTTTTAAGCGTATGCAATGTCGTGTTGCATGTTTCTGGATCTCTTTGAGCTCTTTTCCTTTCGACCCCATACTTAATCTCACAAGCTTCGAATTTAAACTTTTCATCTAAAACATAAACTAATAATTTCTTTAAACACATTTCTTTTTCTTTTTTTCCCAGTCAGATGCAAGAATGGATTTATGAGACAAAATTTACCGTCATACACAGATCGCACGTTCGCTAGAAAGGTTCCAACACGCATAAATGTTTTATTACTCTTCGCTTTGGGAAACTGAAGAAACATAATGACTACAAATCATACACGATGGAGCAGGGCCGTAGCGCTGGGGGCGCTATGGACGGCTCAGCCCCCCCTGGAAAAACCTAAGCTCCCCCTAGAGCAATTAACAGGCACCAGGAATACTTTTTTTAAAAAATAAGTTTTTACAGTATCTATCCTTATGTATAAAAATCAGGCCCGGGCTGGCTAGGTCGGCTGGACTCGCTACGCTCGCTTTCCTTGTGATGCATTCGGCCCCTAATAAGGCGTATTCGTAAAAAAAGCATAATTTCAAAAGAAAAAACTTAAGATTGGATCAGATAGAATGTTACCGAGCTACACATCGCTTGGTTATGCATGTTCTCTGGAACATAAAAATTTAAACTTCTCACAATTTTTAATTATGTAAAAGCTTTGGAAAACCTTGCGTATTTGCCACCCATGGCAATTTTTCATAATTTGGCGACTTACGTACATGTATAGTTAATAATTAGTTCGAAGAAAACAGTACTTTATATGTTTTCCTTGATAAAAACTACGGAACAGCTAGAATAACTTGCCACCCATGGCGACTTTTCATTATTTGGCGATTTACACAAACTCATAACCAATAATTACTGCTCATGTAAGGTTTCCGTGTAAATCGTTATCCATGTATTCATATACATAATTCTTTGCAGATTGGCGTATTTAGCAGCACGAAATATACCATCTCGCTGCGCTGACAAATATCCAAGCTGTACTGTAACTGCTATAATGGCATGGTCAACGCCGCCAAACAATTTTACTGTAGCAAATAAGCTGAACCTAGCCGGCTTTGCTATAATCTGCATTTTAATTATTTTTCATTTTCAAGATACTGGGTGCTAACATTTTGAAAAACGCGTTTTAGAGTTACCCTGCTTGGAGAGACAGTCTTTTGCTAGATCGTACCTGTACCTGATGCCAAAAAGGCGCTTTTTAAATCAGCTAAAATTAGTTATTCTGTTTTGGAAAAACGAATAACCGGTAATTCTAAACTCCTGTTATCTAAGGGAACTGTGTGTAATACACTTTGACATATTTATGTCCCGAACTTTTAAATTTGGCATACAATTGGTGTCATTCTCTTTCATGTTTGTCAGTTTCACGTGATACTGTCGTGATACATGAATTTTCAAATCTAACACACTTAGAATTGCTTTTTTGCAAAGGCATGAATTATTTTATGCTGGCTAAAATTGCCTAGCCTAGCAACCATTATGCTTATTTTTTCAGTTTTTTATTAATATCTTCTAAAATAATTCGAATTTCGAAATTTAAGTCAACTTATTGGCTTCCCCGGAACTTTCCGAATTCGTGGACACCTTTGTCGAAACTCAAATCCTGACGGTTTCGAAGGAGATATCAGAACAAGCTTGCGGCAGCGGCCGTTACTTCTTTTTAGAACAGAGGGAAATAAAAGGTATTCCATAATACTCAGGAATAGTGAAGCTTTCTGTTAGTGAAAACATCTTTAGAATCGGTTCAGTAGTCATAGAGATGTCCTTAGAGCGTAAAATAATAGAATTACTTTGATTGTCCATTTAAAAGAACTATTTATGCTATATGCATTAAAGTTACCCTTTAATACCCAGGAATAACGAAATTTTCTATGAGTGAGAAAATTTTCAAAATCGGCTTAATAGTTACAGAGGTACACATAGAGCGTAACGTAATTTTTTTGAGTGTCCCTGTAAAAGAATTAAAGTATGCTATATACAAAAAAGGTAGCCTACAATTCTCAGGAATAGTGCAGCTTTCCGTCCGTGAAAAGTTTTAGAATCGGTTCATTAGTTCCAGAGATCGCAATGTAAATCGAATGAATATCCCTGTAAAAGACCTATTTGTGATATATGTATGACAGGTAGCCCATATAATACACAGGACTAGTGTAGCTTTCAATCCGTAAAAAAAAAAATTAGAATCAGTACAGACGTCGAAGAAATACCCATGCAGCTTAATGCATTAGAATTAATTTGAGTGTCCCAGTAAAAGACCTATTTAACTTTTATTTTATTTTTAAGAAATTCATGAAAGGTAGCCAATTGCTGCAGAAAACTCTGTTTAATTTCTAGAGTCCAGTAGGAGCAGTCCATGTAAAAGAACTATTTATGCTATATGCATTAAAGGTACCCTTTAATACCCAGGAATAACGAAATTTTCTATGAGTGGGAAAATTTTCAAAATCGGCACAGAGTAGAAAGTTCTAGTAATGAGTGCACTTGTTAGGATGAAACATGAACTTTATTGCTCCTAGCTGTACAAAATTCAAAGCACTAACGGCCAGTAGCTTGCTGTAACAGTCCGCTCAGTACCGAAGCTTTCACAGTGGTTGTAATTCACACCCAATAAAGTACTTCCACAAGTAAAATATTCAGTGGAATCTTATGAGGGATTGCAAGAACAGTCCCTCAAGACTAAGCAATGAGGAATTTACACAGCGCTTAAAAACGCGATTTTAAAATCATGCAAATTACTACTTCTATAAGCGCTAAGACAGAGTCTTATGGCCTCAACAGAACGGACGTCTATTTCTCATAGCAATCAAAAACAGACCGACTCAACCGGGTCCGCACGCTGTCGTATTTATAGGGGATGCAGAAGCTATTAGAAATTTCTCGAACGATCCCCTTAAAGAGCGAATTTTGATTACGTCATAGGAATACAGTTGAATCATTAGACTATTATGCAATATTAATACAGGAAAATGAATTTTATAGGCCCCATTGGAAAAATCGCGCCAAATATCCGAAATATCGCCAAGTTTGGCGCCAAAAATAAGTGACCCCAAGAGTGACGTCAGCTAAGCTCTAACATCAATATTTGTCGAGATTTTAGAAAACCCTATGCTAACCAATGAGGAAACCCAAAACTCCTTATCTCCCGGTCTAGGTAACCGATTTTGATGCAACAAAATACGAAATTTAATTATTTGGCGCGTAGAATACGAATTTTAAGCTAGTTTACCCCTAGAACAGCCGATTGGCCCAAAAATTCGTGAAACTATATAATACTTAGGAATAGAAGACTTCTATTATAGAAAAAGTTTTTTATTCGGTTTAACAGTTACAGAGATATTGGCTTCGTCGGGATTCGATTCTTAGGTTCCTCGTTCTAAAGTCCAGTGTATGTAGAAAGTTCTAGTAAAAAGTCCATTTGTCAGGATGGAACACAAATTTTATTTCTACTAGAACTTCGTCGAACAATCAGCTGTGCAAAATTCACAGACACTATTGGCCAGTACCTTCCTTATAATATTCCTCTCAGTACAGAAGCTTTCACAGATGTTGTATTTCTTACAAAAAAAAAAAAAACACTTCCACTGGCAAAATTCAATTGAAACTTACAAAGGAAATCATAAACAGTCCCTCGGGACTCAGCAATGAAGAATTTACACTCTATACTCAAAAACAAGCAAAATACTGCTTCCAATAGCACAATTTATAGAGTAATGCAATCGAACTCAATTAGAGTTCGAATATAACTATCTCTTGTGGCCTGCCCTGTCTCTATTTATAGGTGTCGCAGAAGCTAAGCAAAAATTCTGGTAGGAGCTATTTCTCGAAGAACCCGCATAAAGCTCGAATTTTGATTATGTCACGGAAATGAAATTAGTAATACTAAGCTACAGCGCAATATTAATGCAGGAAAACAAGCATTACTGGCCCCATTGGTAAAAGCGCACCAAATGACTAAAATGTCGCCAGGCTTGGCGACTTTTTGGCGAAATATCGCCAAATTTGGCGTCAAAAATAAGTTCCCATAAGTCAAATCACCAAAGCTCTAGCATCAATATTTCTAGAGATTTCTAGAAAACCCTATGTTCCAATGGGCAAACCCAAAACTCCGTACGTAGCGTTCTAGTTAACCGATTTTGATGCAACAAAATGCAAAATTTAATTATTTGACTCGTAGGGTACGAATTTTAGAATAATTTTAATATCTGGGAGGTAGAACAAGCCGAAAATTCTTAACAATATATATATATATATATATATACTGTTTAGTATTAGAGGTGCCTTCAGAGCGTAATGTAATTCTTATGAGTGTCGCTGCAAAAGAACTATGTGATATAATGGAGAAAGTTACCGTATAATACACGGGAATATTGTAAATTTCTGAACATGAAAAATGTTTGAGAATCGGTCCAATATTTACCGAGATGCCATAGAGCGTAATTCAATTCTTATGAATCTCCCTGTAAAAGAATTATTTGTGAAATATGCATAAAAGGTAGCCTATAAAATACAGGTATGGTGTAGCTTTCTATTAGGGGAGAAAGTTTTAGAACTTGTATAGTACTTCCAGGGATGTACATAGAACGCAATGTATTAGAATTATTTTGAGCGTAACTGTCAAAGAACTATTTATGCTATATGCATAAAAGGTAGACTGCATATTAATCCAGGGCGTAAGCTATTTTCAGTCAAAATTTTACGCAAATCCGTTCTACGGTTTTTGCGTGATTGAGTCAAAAACACTCAAACACACAAAAATGCGAACTTTTACATTTATCATATTAGTAGAATAACTTTCAATAAAGAGACATAATTTTTTTAAATCAATGCTACAAAATATGGTATAATAATGCTTTTTAAAAATGTGGCTATAATATACTTTGAAACAATAGACTATACCTTTATTAAAAATCGCTTTTAACAAAGGGGCGTAACCGTTAGAATCAATCAAAATATGCACGGTATAACAATGCTTTTTAAGAAAGTGTTTCAATAATATACGTTAAAACAGTGCACTAAACCTGACTTTCAACAAAGGGAAGTTAATTGTTGGAAATAATGCAAAAATACACGGTATAACAATGCTCTTTAAAAATGTGCGTCAATAATATGCTTTGAAACTGTGGACTAAATCTTTATTTAAAATACCTTTCAACAAAGGAGCGTAATTGTTGGAAATAATGCAAAATTACAGAATATAACAATGCTCTTTAAAAATGCGTGTGAATAATATACGTTAAAACAGTGGACTAAGCATTTATTAAAAATGACTTTCAACAAAAGGACGTTAATTGTTGGAAATAATGCAGAAATAATGCAGTTGGAAATAATGCAGTATAACAAATAATGCAGTTGGAAATAATGCAGTATAACAAATAATGCAGTTGGAAATAATGCAATGTTGGAAATAATGCAGTATAACAATGCTCTTTAAGAAAGTTTGTCAATAATATACTTTGAAACAGTGGACTAAACCTTTAGTTAAAATGACTTTCAACAAAGACGCGTAATTGTTGAAAAAAAGGCAAAAATACACGGTATAACAATGCTCTTTAAAAATGAGCGTCAATAATATACTTTGAAACAGTGGATGAACCTTTATTTAAAATGACTTTCAAGAAAGGGACGTAATTGTTCGTAATAATGCAAAAATACAGGATATAACAATGATCTTTTTGAATGTGCGTCAATAATATACGTTAAAACAGTGGACTAAACCTTCATTTAAATGACTTTCAATAAAGGGACATTAATTGTTGGAAATAAGGCAGAAATACACGGGATAACAATGCTCTTTAAGAAATTGTTTCAATTATATACTTTGAAACAGTGGATTAAACTTTTATTTAGAATGACTTCAACGAAGGAACGTAATTGTTGGAAATAAGGCAAAAATACAGGATATAACAATGGTCTTTAAAAATGTGCGTCAATAATATGCTTTGAAACTGTGGACTAAACCTTTATTTAAAATAACTTTGAACAAAGGGACGTAATTGTTGGAAATAATGCAAAAATACAGGATATAACATTGCTCTTTAAAAATGTGTGTCAATAATATACGTTAAAACAGTGGACTGAACCTTTATTTAAAATGACTTTTAACAAAGGGGCGTTCATTGTTGGAAATATTGCAGAAATACACGGTATAACAATGCAGTTTATAATGTGTGTCAACAATGGACATAGAATCAAAGGGTTTTATTAAAAATGCCTTTGAACAAAGAGACATTATCGTTAGACTTAAGGCAAAAATATACGGTATAACTATCCTTTTAAAAAATCCGTCAATAATATATTTCTAAACAATGGGCTAAATTTTTAAAGAATAAAATTAAACAAATGGAAGTAATTGTTTCAAATATATGTAAAAGTATGGGTTAAAGTTCTTATACACTGTATTAACTTATAGAAAACTTTTCATGTATTAGCATAAATAGTTCTACAAGGACACTCAAAACAATTTTAATTCATTACGGTCTCTGTAACCACCGAAGTGAATCTGATTTTTTTTTTTTTTTCACTGATAGAGAGCTATGCTACTCCTAAGTAATATGAGTACCTTTCATACATATTTTTACGAATTTTCGGGGCAACCCGCTGTTCCGGGGCTTAAAATAGTTCAAAATTAGTATTTTACGCGTCCAATAGTTAAATTTTGCTTTTTGTTGCATCAAAATCGGTCAACCATCACCAGAGATACGGAGGTTTCGGTTTCCCCATTGTTTTTCTATGGGTTTCTAGAAATCTCATGAAATATGGGTCCTAGGGGCTTCGATCTCTTCACTTTTGGGAACTCATTTTTGGCGCCAAATTTGGCGATATTTCGCCAAACGTCGCCAAGCATGGCGATATTTTGGTTATTTGGCGCGATTTTCCCAATGGGGCTTGAAAGTTGGTTTTTCCGCATTAAAAACGCATAATAACCTAAAACTTCTCTTCTATGACGTAATCAACATTCCCGCTTATGTGGAATCCTCGCGAAATAGACTTTTCTCGAAGATTCTTGTAGCTTCTGCGTCGGGTATAAATATAAGCATGTTTCTGAAGCCTCAGTTCAGAGTTGATCAAGCTTTGAGAGAGTGAGTACGCTTGCTTTGCTATGTGATAGAAGCGGTGTTTCGCGCTGTTTTTGAAGCTTTGAATTTAAGTGCTGTGTGTAAATTCTTGATTGCTGAATCTTAAGAGACTGTTAGTGTTATCTCTCGTATATTTTCACTGAATTTTTGCTAGTGAAAGTATTTTATTTTGTGTGAGAAATACAGCATTTGTGAGAGCTTCTGATCTAATCGAACTGATAAAAGCACATGACTGTTTAATTGTGCTTGTGAATTTTGTACAGCTGATTGTTCAACGAAGTTCTAGAAGCAATAAAGTTGTGTTCCATCCTAACCAGTGGACTTTTTACTGGAACTTTCTACACCAACTGGACTTTAGAACGACGTACCCCGGAAACAAGCAGAGTATTTCTGCAACATATATAACAATTTTTCAGGGGCTCTCATAAGAAATACATAAAATTGGCATAATTGTAGCCATTGACCAAATTCTAAAAAAATTTCTCAGGTAGAAAGCTGTACTATTCCTGAGTATCATAAGCTAAAGTTCATGCATGTAGCATAAATATTTCTTTTACAGGAATTGTCAAAATAATTTAAATGCAATACCCTCTATGGGTATATATCTAACTACTGAACCGATTCACAAACTTTTCTCACCAATAAAAAGCTACACAATTCCTGAAAATTATACACTGCCTTTCATGCAGGTATATGTAGATATATATATACATAATTTTTTTTCAGGGACACTCTCATAAGAATTATATTACGCTCTGTAGCCATCTGTGTAACTACAGAACTGATTCTTAAACTTTTTTTACTAATAGAAAGATAAATTATTCTTGATTATTATAGGCTGCATTCAATGTATGCAGCGTAAATAATTCTTTTACAGGGACACTCAAAATAATTATTATACATTTACACTCTATGGTTATCTCTCTAACTACTGAACCAATTCTAAAACTTTTCTCACCTATAGAAAGCTACTGAGTATTTTAGACTGCCTTTTTATGAATATATCAAAAATAATTGTTTTACAAGGACAGGCAAGTATTGCATTATGCTCTATGGGTATCTCTGTAACTAGAGAACCAAATCGAAAACTTTTTTCGATAATATAAAGCTTCTATTTCGGAGTATTAAAGGCTAAGTTTCATGGATATAGTTTAGATAGTTCTTTTACAGGGACACACAAAATAATTGTAATACATAAGCTGTATGGGTATTTCTTTAACTTCTGAACCGATTCTAAAACTTTTTTCATGGATAGAAAGCTACATTAGTCCGGAGTATTATGGCTACCTTTCATGGATATATCACAAATAGGTCTTTTACGGTGATACTCATTCGATTTACATTACGATCTCTGGAACTAATGAACCGATTGTAAAATTTTTTACTTCCTTGTTGTATAAGGAAGTAATATGATCCCGAATAATTTCGGGGGCCAAATTTCGATGAAAAAACTTTTGACTACCGCTAAATTTAATTTTAAGAATTTTTCAGATGCATCTCATCGTAAGCCAGTGGCGGCTTTTCAGGTGAAGTAGGTGAAGTGCCACTTCACCAAGTATTGTAAGTAACAAAAAATTGTGTAACGTAAGCAAGCCATAATCCTTTTTCAAATTTAGTCTGTAAGAATACACTTAAATTTCTGATGAAAGCCCAATTGCCATAAGACTATGTGCTAAATCATGCTCTTACTATCAGTGAAGCCAAAATCTCTTCCCTCTCCTCCCCTTGAATAGAAACCCCGCATAGAAACCGCACGGTCAAAGAAAGCTCCAAAGACTTGTGTCACGATTGGTCCATTGTTAGAGTCACGTGGTACGCGGGTTCTGACGGGGTGAGTTGTGAAGTGCTAAGGAAAAATTATCTCTTCTACTGCACTTATTGGGGGGGGGGGGGTTGCCATGGTAACCCCAAACGCTTCATTCAGTTTTACAGCTTCACTTTCTATCAGGTGAAGAGATCCCTCAGAAAACGGTCTGTCTCTTCAAGTGAGAGAAAACCCAGCGTAGTGCATACGAGACGCTGGGCAGGCCGGATTAAAGTGCTCTCTGGCGATTTGTGTAGGAAAATGAAACCACGTGATTTGTTTGAGATTTTGGCACATGAGATTTTTACTGCTGTCTTTTGAAAATTTTAGAGTTTCTTCTTGTGTTAATTTTAATGATAATAATAGTTAGTTTCTTTTCTGTTTATTCACCTTCATTATGTTTCCTGTAAATGATATTGTCTGTAATGTAATACAAACACCGTTTGGTCGGTGGAATGATGACGATAAAAGAGATGTTCTTTCTCGTGGTCGACATAGAGCCTGATTAGCGAAAAGGCTCGAGAAGCTTAACCTTCCCGTCATAATTTGAAGGGGGCTCAAAAATGACTACAAAACGGTTAAAAATTCAAAATTTTGTTTTTAAATGATCTTCTAAGTTATTGTAAAGATTTTTAATGAAGAGAAGTGGAAAGCTATTTTTAAGGTATTTTAGAAGTCTTGATACTCCATGCAGCAACATTTCTAAATTAGTTCAGTATGCGATGTCTATACTTGGGATATTTGTTCCAGTTGAGACAGAATTTTCTATTATCAGGAACATTTGGTCGGTAGAAAGGGGTAAACTTTCAATATGTAATGTTAAAAATCGTCTAAAGGTCAAAATTAATTCTGAACTTCCATGTTGTGATTTTTATGATGTCACCAAAACGAACAAAGAATTCCCGAAAAAAGCCCCATGTCTCATGAAAAATATATGACTAAATAAATAAAGTTTATTGTTTCAGTAGTAAGGAAATGTTTTTAGTTTACTTTTTACAGTAATTTTAAAAATACTGTAAAATCTCATTACAATTAAGTAAAGTATTGCGAAGATAATGAATAATATATTTTTATCTAAGGTAAATTTCAAATTAATTAAAAAATTTTTTTTTCAAATAAAATCATTAGAACTAATTAAATCAATTAAATATCCCTTTAACAAAGAAAATCATTAAAAACTTTACTTAATCCAAACAAAAAGGGGATAGGAGGCCCGAAATGAGACTGAGCTTCCCCTCACTTCAAAGGTTAATCGGGCCCTGGGTCGACCAGTGGAGGCATTAGGAATTAATGCATCGCTGAAAGATTAAAAATTTCTTTCCGCAGAAAGGCCTGTGCCACCGCCTAATTACCATGCTTAATGGACATGGGCACCGGCACCATAGGGCAAGGGGGGCTATGGCCCCCTCTGGATTTTTGTATGCAGTGTTTTCCCTTGCTTTTTTGCTCTTTTCAACATGGTAACTATACGTTAAAGTAGTCTTTGCCCCCCTTGAGTAGTCTTTGCCCCCCTGGAGTAGCCTTTGCCCCCCCTGGGAAATATTCTGCCGACGCCCATGTTAATGGCTGCATCAGGTGTTTTTCATAATATTTTGGTATCAAGCTCTTCACCTGTTATTTTTTATCACGAGCCGCCACTGTCGTAAGCTAGCATGCAGGATCATATAAATGCGTCTGCAATAATTTTGACCAACGGTGAGTCTACTTTGACGAGTTTTTCTATGCCATCTGTACGTACGTATGCATGTAATTCGCATTCCCCAAAACTATTGGTCGTAGAATGATGAAATTTTGTATTTAGGATTGTTGTAATATCTAGTTGTACAGTACACCCCCCCCCTTTCGCGCCTTTTCAACTGGATAGTTTATCTAAAGGGCCGCCCAAAAGATTTTAAATGCATTACGCTCTATGGGCAGATATTAATTAAAGCGCATTTTAGAGGTATTAGGCGACTTCAAACGACTCAGAAGTGATATATGCTGTTAAGAAGAAGTGATATATGTTATTGACTCAGAAGTGATATATGTTATTGTGTGTATCATATATACACACACATATATGCGTGTGTATATATGAAAGCCCCCCCCCCCTTGGAAAATTTGGAGCCCCCTCTATAAAAACGGACTTCAAACGACTCAGAAGTGATATATGCTGTTAAGAAGAAGTGATATATGTTATTGACTCAGAAGTGATATATGTTATTGTGTGTATCATATATACACACACATATATGCGTGTGTATATATGAAAGCCCCCCCCCCTTGGAAAATTTGGAGCCCCCTCTATAAAAACGGACTTCAAACGACTCAGAAGTGATATATGCTGTTAAGAAGAAGTGATATATGTTATTGACTCAGAAGTGATATATGTTATTGTGTGTATCATATATACACACACATATATGCGTGTGTATATATGAAAGCCACCCCCCTTGGAAAATTTGGAGCCCCCTCTATAAAAACGGAATAGCTACGGCCCTGCGATGGAGGATATGAAATTAAGACTGTTGAACGGCTGCCATCTTGGATTAACTTGTTCTACGTTCCCCCTATCTAGCGGGAAATTTTTCAACCACCGCAGTTGTATACTTTCAGTTCTCTTAATTAAAAAAAAAAAAAAGTAGTTTGTTCAGCAGACTATGTAAATTTTTTTTCATTTTTTCAAACATACTGATTTAAGAAGTATTTTTGACTATTTATATCTCCGACTGCCTGAACTTCCAAAACTTTAACTGAAATTTAACCTTCTTATTAAAAAACTTATGCACGAAATTAAAAGATTTATGCATAGACAATTGTCTGCTGAATAACCAAAAGTGCTTTATTTATTAAAATAATTAAAAGTTGAGGGAGAGAAAAGAGAGGAGATTGAGGAGAGAGAAAATTTCCCCATGAGTCAACAAGGAACAAATAAATCTAATATAGTGGCCGTTAAACAGTTTTTAGTTGTAATTGCCGTCGTGTCTTTAGACGGCACAGGTAATTCATGACAAGCGCGCTACAGTTTCATGCACAATTATCTTATACAACATACATAACGCCAGGAGAGCTACCATCTTTGCACTTGTACAAAAAAAAAATAAACTTATTGCATTTCTAAAAATGCAATTCACTATTATTTTTCTTAATAAATTCTGCGAAAATATTTTTGTTAAGCTGCAGAATGGAAGGGAAAAAAAAAAAAATGTATAGTTTGTGTCTATAGTCTAGTTATCTAATATTGAACAAATGTATTAAAGTCTCATGCTATTTTTTAACCAATTAAAGCTTTCGAATTAAAAGATAAAACAACAGTTACTTCAAACTCTAATATTTCGAGAAATTGTTTTTCAAATAATCTCAAACAAATGGTTATCAAATTTATTTATAAATGAGATATAGAATCTAACGTTATTTTTAAAGGGATTTATTGTTTATCTTGGTCCATCCGCAACTGCAACATAAGATGATTGACTCGTCTATCTCAACATAAGGAATGAGATAAGAAGATTCAATTTAAGAAGGATGAGCTACATTTAATTTTTTTTTATTTGCAAGTACATAAAATTTTCTACAAAATATTTTTAAAGGGCTTAGTTATAAGATTTAAATATAAAATCGTATAAAGTCTTATTTAATCTTTCTGTGTGTGCGTGTGTCGTAAGCTTGACAGTTTGAAATAAGTTAATAATGGAAATTTAATCTTTCCCCCACCTTTTTTTTTTTTTTTTGGCCCGTGCAACCTTATTTTGAAAGGATTTCAAGTCAAATTTATTAAGTATAAACTGTATCTTTAAATAAATAATTAAACTTATTTGCATATTGAAAAGAAGGTGATTAATATCACTTTGATAATTTAAATGACAAAAATTTTTGACAGAGAATGTATAACTAAAAATAAATTTTTAATTCCTTATATCGATTATATCTTTTATCAGCTGCTGCCATCATACGTTACGTACTATCATGCAGTACTTCTGTCATAAATGCTCCCGCGTAATTTGTGGAGAACTGAATGTCCACGCGTGGTTTCTTTTTGCTCACGTTTTTTTGCTTGGTTATTCGCCTTTATTCCTTATGTGGTTGTACTTGCTTTACGATTAGAAGAACATCGGAATCGATGAGAGCTTTCTATCTATAATCAACTTAGGTTTGAAGTATAGATTTTCAAATCCCAGTCACCGTTTTTCTTTATATTGCTGTATGTTCTTAAAATTTTCTTTATTATTTTAATTAATATGAATATTTTTATACAAAGTAAATGCAGAGCCAAAGGATAACTCTGAAGTTAATTGTCAATGGTAAGAGATTTTACATTTTTTTGTTTTTTAAAATTTTACTTATTGTTATGAAATTATAGTATGTGACATATTTTAAACCAGAATTGAGCGTATTCAAAAATTATTATAACAATATGAAGAATTAAAGATAAAAGTGCTATTTTTCAGCAAATAAATATATACACATTTTATAATGTTATTTTCGTAATTTACGCAAATTTTTTGTTGATATTTTACAAACTAACAAATATTGCTTATCTGAAGAATAACTGAACAGTAATTTTATGATTATATCGTTATGTGTGCTTTATGAGTGTCGAAATGAGTTTTCAAACCTTGCCGAAAAGTTTCTTATATAAATGTTTGCTAAATTTTTGCTGTAACTGGTAACTTTTGTTAGGTTTTGGAAAAAAAAAAAGAAGAAGAAGAAGGTGGTGATGGAAAAAGCCCAGCCGGCCATCAAAAACAAGCGTTTAAACAGGTTTAAAAAATCCGTGTTTTATTTAATTTCGGGAAACTTTCAAATACTGATTTAGTTTTAAATAGTTTAACTAAATTGGTTAATTTTAAATGTCATCACATCAAAATACTTTAATCTAAATTTTAGCGATTAATAGTTATCACTGGCATTATTGATTACTGCATATCCTAATGCTATGCAGCTACTATTGCACTTCTTTCAAGCGATTAAAAAAATATTTTAGTTATTACATACATTATTAAAAACACAATTTACCAACATTAAAATTTTTGTTTGAAAAAAGTGAAAACTTCACTAACATAATTATATGCATTTATTATGTAAATTAAATAAATAAATAAATAAAAATATCAGACATTGCTGAATGGAAACTGACTTTCTTACTTTAGTACTTTAAACAGAATAAGAAGATAACAATAATATTACAGTTAATGTTGTTGAATGTTACAGTTAAAATTGTTGATACAGTTATTGTTGTTGAATGTAAAATTTAGTCATTCTGGACTTCTGAAGTAAGTTCATAATTTGATCGTAAATGACTATATACTTTTATGAGTTTTGTTGTTCAATCAGTCCCTAAACGACTGTGATTTAAACTAAACAAATTTTCGCTCAAAATTCACGAAATATACACAAATTCTTCAATTATCACAAAATCACGAAAATCGGATTACTTTTGAAATTTTGATTTATATGAACAATAGAAAAATTAAATTTTAATTTTTTAATTGACTGAAAATCACCTAGTTTTTGTAATGGTCTTCAAAATTTTTTTAATTTAAAGTTTGATAGTGAAATCTTTTTATGCATTTAAAATTTTTAGTATACAGGGTATCCCATAAAGGTGGTTACACTCTTTAATTCTTTATCCAGTAGCGTAGCCAGGAATTTTTTTTCAGAGGTGGCTGAGAACTCAAAAACTGGTAATCTGCCTAACTGCAATATACCCTTTTTTGGGGATGTGGCCAATTTTTATAAAGGTATTCACATATAAAAAGGAATTTTTAAAAATCATAAACTCAGTCTAGAATCTTTGCAGATGGATAATGAGGAGTGGGGGGGGGGAGTAGTTTGGCTTAGGTCCGTAGATGAAACTCAAATTTCTCAAGGGGAACTTTCAAATTTAACCACGAAAATGAAATTTTCTCCATATCTTATGTTTAGTTATTTCGGGAGTGGCTGCAGCCCCATTAGCCAGTCCCTGGTTACGACCCTGTCTTAATTTAAATAAGCGGGCGATGTAAATTGAAAAAAATGTTCCAAACAAGGTAGAGAAAAAGACTACGTTAAGAAAACGTTCCACTCGTTAATTTTCAAACAGTTACATTTCTTAAATATGTACAAAAATTTCCAGTTACTAAAATGTGCTCCCTGCACTCATGCACAAAATCGTAGAATTACACCCTAAAAAGTGTCAGACATATGAAGAGAAACATTTTCTGATTTAAAAAATTTTTCAGTGGCTCTAGAAGGGGGGGGGGAGGGGGACTCCCCCAGATTATTGCATCCCAGATTATTGCATTTCTGGGATCTTACAAAAATTACGATTTTTTTTTTAAAAACTAGTAATAAACATTTACATTCAAGTTTACGTAGTCCCTTACCCTTTTATATAAAGATATTTCTGAGACGTTTTGCGATGAAAAGCTGAAATTTTGTTCATCTCCCCCATTATTATATGGGGAACGTTTTACTTACAGGAGCTTTCGTACGGACAACCTACACAAATTTAAAAACTATAACTTTTTAAAAATTAACGAGACGAATTCTTCCCATATATTTCTTCCTACCCTATTTTAAACATATTTTCAATTTACATTCCCCACTTATCTCTAATAGATAAAGAAGCAATGGTTGTTACCACCTTTTTGAGACACCCTGTATATAAACGCACATATAAGCACACAAATGACTTAAAGTCATTAAAAATATGCTCTAAATATACTACGTATATCCTAAAAATCTCTACCTTTGTCTGGTAATATCTCTATTCTAAAAAAAAGTAACGGCCGCCGCTGTCAAAAGCTTGTTCTGGAATCTCCTCCGAAACCGTGGGGATTTGAGTTTCGACGAAGGTGTCCACGGATTTAGTCCAGGCAAATTAGACCAAAAAACAGCAATGGGGGAAAAATTTATATATTTTTGAAACTTGGGGAAAACACTAATTGGGTATGTAGTTGTATGAAACAGAAAAGTTCCCCTCTCTCGGGGTGCCGCGTCCCCCCTTTGGCCCCCCCAAAAGGTCACTTTTATAGATTTTCACTTCTATCTCAAAAACCGTTCGTCATAGCTTAAAAATGTCAATTGCAAAAAGAAAGCTGATAAAATTTCCTACAAGATTGTAATTGGTTATTTTTTTCTATATGCAATAGCTTTCGAGATATGTTTTAGACAAAATCGCAAATTTTTGGAAAACGCTTCTTTTTATCCCGATTTTTAACCAATTTTGTCTTTTAACCCTTCAACCCTTAGTTTTACAGCAATTGTTTTCATAACAAGTTGTAGAGTATTTAATTACCTTTAAAGTGAGTTATTATTTGTAACTTTATCTTTAAATGACCAAAAGTTATTGCAATTTGAAATTTTCAATAAATTTAGCAAATTCCAATGAAAACTACATAGCGCGTCAAAGTATGACAAAATCTAGGAAAAAAATTATAAAGTTTTGAAACTTTGGAAAAACATTGGTTGGGGATGTAGTTGTATGAAACAGAAAAGTTCCCCTCACTGGGGGCACGTACCCCCTTTAGCACCTCCCCCCCTAAAATAAGGTCCTTTTTGGGATTTTCACTTTTATCTCAAAAACCGCACGTCTTAGCAAAAAATTGTCAGTTACAAAATTAAATCTGATGAAATTTCCTGTAAGATTGATATTGCTTATTTTTTCTAGATGCGAAAGCTTTCAAGATATACGTCTTAGAAAAAATCGCAAATTTTTGGAAAACGCTTCTTTTTTATCATTATTTCCCACTAACTTTACCTTTATAGCTCTTCAACCATCAGTTTGACAGGAATGGGTTTAAAGCAAAGTTTAAAGTATTCAATTACCTTTAAATTTAATTTTTATATGTAATTGTAGTTTTAAATGATCAAAAGTTACAGCAATTTGAAATTTTCAATACATTTTAGGGAATTCGAATGAAAAATGCATTGTGCGTCAGAATGCAAGATAAAACCTAGGAAAAAGCTTATAAACGTTTTAAACTTAAACACTGGTTGGGTATGTTGTTGTATGAAACAGTCTCTAGGGGTGCCGCGTCCCCCTCTTATCTTCCTCCCCCTCAAAGTTCCCTTTTTAGATTTTTATTTTTATCTCAAAATTGGTGCTTCTTAGCAAAAGCATGCCAATTACAAAATGAAAGCTGATAAAATTTCCTAGAAGATTATAATTTTTATTTTTTTATGGTTTGATTTATTTATTATTCGATATCTTTATTATTAGTATTTTTTTTCTATATCGAATATTTTTTTCTATATCGAATAGCTTCGAGATATGTTTTAGAAAACCTCGCAAATTTATGGTAAACGCTTTTTTTCATTCCATATTTCGACTAACTTTCCTTCTAGCTGCTAATTCTTAATTCAGAGAATCGAACAATCGAATTATCAAAATTTGCAATCTCCTTTTTTCAAGAAATCCCTCTCTTCTGTTACATTTTCCTTATCTTTAAATCATTGTCCGAAAGTCTGGGAAAACTCTTCAAAAGACGGCCAAGTGAAATGAGCGGGAATAACAAAGAACAATTTGGAACCCAGAAACTGGGGGTGGAGAGAACTGAACTCATCGCTCTCGCTAGTTTATATGAAACGAAAAACAGCTCTAGAAACAATATTATTACTAATTTCATGAGGATGCATTCAAACTTGCGGAAAGAAATGCACGTGTGTGAAGGTCAATTTGCGCTGTACATCAATGTGCAGGAAGACTATGAAGATACATTTTTATAAAAATAAAATTGTTCCATAGGTTTGTTGCACTATTATTGTAGAGATGATGCGCACAAGAGAAAGTAAGTGAGCTATAATTATGCAGTAATTTTTACTTCCTTGTACGTAGTATAAGGAAGTAATGTGATCCCGAAAAATTTTGGGGGCCAAATTTCTACAAAAAAACCGCTTTTGACTACCTCTAAATTTAATTTTAAAAATTTTTTCGATGAATCTCATCGTAGGCTAGCATGCACGATCATATTAACGCGTCTGCAACTCATTTTGACCAGCGGCGAGTCTACTGTGGCCACTTTTTCCATGCCGTCTGTACGTACGTATGTACGTATGTATGTAACTCGCATTTCTCAAAAACTATTGGTCTTAAAATGTTGAGATTTAATATTTAGGATTGTTCTATGATCTAGTTGTGCACCTCCTCTTTTGGTGGCAATCGAATGGATAGTTTATGTACAGGACCGCCCAAAAGATTCGAAATACATTACGCTCTATGGGCCGAAATTCATTAAACTCGCCTAACTCAAAAGCTATTAGGCATAGAATGTCGAAACTTCATATTTTGGATAGTTGTAACATCTAGTAGTGCACCTCCCCTTTTGGTTCCATTCGACTGGATAGTTTATCTACAGGACTGCCCAAAACATTCGAAATACATTACGCTCAATGGGCCGAAATTCATTAAACTCGCATATCTCAAAAACTGTTAGGTGTACAATGTTGAAACTTTATATTTAGGATTGTTGTAACATCTTGTTGTGCACCTCCCCTTTCGGTTCCATTCGACGGGATAGTTTATCTACAGAACCGCCCAAAAGATTCGAAATACATTACGCTCTAAGGGCCGAAATTCATCAAAGCGTTTTTTAGAGGTATTGGGCTATTTCAAACGACTCAGAAGTGATATATGCTGTAAAGAGTTAGAAAATGAATTTCTCCATTAAAAAAAGTGTCTTTGTAATTTATAGTTCTGCTACAGGAACACTCAAAAGATTTCCAATACATTACGGTCAATGGCAATTTTAGGGGCATTCATCCATTTCAAGCACAATACCGTCCTACCACATAAGTTAGGTAATGGTCCGACCACGGTCACGTGCCTCCCTCAAGAACTATGCCAAAATTCGCCAAGCTTGGCGACTTTTGGTGTACGTGTGTGCATATTTAACTCTCAAATCTCAAAAACTATTATGAAATTTCATATATAAGAATGTTGTAACATCTAGTTGTGCATCTCGATTTTTGGTTCCAATCTACCCAATTTACAGGACCACCGGAAAGAATTTCAGTACTTTAATGTCTATGGACATCTTCAATATAATACTACTGTAGATAGTCATTGTTTGGTACATGCCCAAAATCTCGCCGTCTGTCCTCGACCTTGTCGAGTTTTGGCGAAATATCGCCAAGTTTGGCGATAGTCAGTCATTTGGTCCATGCCCAAAGTATCGCCATTTGTCATCGTTCTTGGCGAGTTTTGGCAAAATATCGCCAAATTTGGCGATAATCTGTCATTGTTTGGTTCATGCTTAAAATCTCGCCAAATGTCGTCGATATTGACGAGTTTCGCCGAAATATCGCCAAATTTGGCGCTAAAAATTATTTCGTATTTTGTATAACTCTAAAACTAACCCGTAGATTTTTTACTTCCTTGTACGTAGTATAAGGAAGTAATGTGATCCCGAAAAATTTTGGGGGCCAAATTTCGACAAAAAAACCGATTTTGACTACCTCTAAATTTAATTTTAAGAATTTTTTCGATGCATCTCATCGTAGGCTAGCATGCACGATCATATTAACGCGTCTGCAACTCATTTTGACCAGCGGCGAGTCTATTGTGGTCAGTTTTTCCATGCCGTCTGTACGTACGTACGTACGTACGTACGTATGTATGTAACTCGCATATCTCAAAAGCTATTGGTCGTAGACTGTTGAGATTTGATATTTAGGATTGTTCTATGATCTAGTTGTGCACCTCCCCTTTTGGTCGCAATCGAATGTATAGTTTATGTACAGGACCGCCCAAAAGATTCGAAATACATTACGCTCTATGGGCCGAAATTCATTAAACTCGCATATCTTAAAAACTATTAGGCGTAGAATGTTGAAACTTCATATTTAGGATAGTTGTAACATCTAGTTGTGCACCTCCCCTTTTGGTTCCATTCGACTGGATAGTTTATCTACAGGACTGCCCAAAACATTCGAAATACATTACGCTCAATGGGCCGAAATTCATTAAACTCGCATATCTCAAAAACTGTTAGGTGTACAATGTTGAAACTTTATATTTAGGATTGTTGTAACATCTTGTTGTGCACCTCCCCTTTCGGTTCCATTCGACGGGATAGTTTATCTACAGAACCGCCCAAAAGATTCGAAATACATTACGCTCTAAGGGCCGAAATTCATCAAAGCGTTTTTTAGAGGTATTGGGCTATTTCAAACGACTCAGAAGTGATATATGCTGTAAAGAGTTAGAAAATGAATTTCTCCATTAAAAAAAGTGTCTTTGTAATTTATAGTTCTGCTACAGGAACACTCAAAAGATTTCCAATACATTACGGTCAATGGCAATTTTAGGGGCATTCATCCATTTCAAGCACAATACCGTCCTACCACATAAGTTAGGTAATGGTCCGACCACGGTCACGTGCCTCCCTCAAGAACTATGCCAAAATTCGCCAAGCTTGGCGACTTTTGGTGTACGTGTGTGCATATTTAACTCTCAAATCTCAAAAACTATTATGAAATTTCATATATAAGAATGTTGTAACATCTAGTTGTGCATCTCGATTTTTGGTTCCAATCTACCCAATTTACAGGACCACCGGAAAGAATTTCAGTACTTTAATGTCTATGGACATCTTCAATATAATACTACTGTAGATAGTCATTGTTTGGTACATGCCCAAAATCTCGCCGTCTGTCCTCGACCTTGTCGAGTTTTGGCGAAATATCGCCAAGTTTGGCGATAGTCAGTCATTTGGTCCATGCCCAAAGTATCGCCATTTGTCATCGTTCTTGGCGAGTTTTGGCAAAATATCGCCAAATTTGGCGATAATCTGTCATTGTTTGGTTCATGCTTAAAATCTCGCCAAATGTCGTCGATATTGACGAGTTTCGCCGAAATATCGCCAAATTTGGCGCTAAAAATTATTTCGTATTTTGTATAACTCTAAAACTAACCCGTAGATTTTTTACTTCCTTGTACGTAGTATAAGGAAGTAATGTGATCCCGAAAAATTTTGGGGGCCAAATTTCGACAAAAAAACCGATTTTGACTACCTCTAAATTTAATTTTAAGAATTTTTTCGATGCATCTCATCGTAGGCTAGCATGCACGATCATATTAACGCGTCTGCAACTCATTTTGACCAGCGGCGAGTCTATTGTGGTCAGTTTTTCCATGCCGTCTGTACGTACGTACGTACGTACGTACGTATGTATGTAACTCGCATATCTCAAAAGCTATTGGTCGTAGACTGTTGAGATTTGATATTTAGGATTGTTCTATGATCTAGTTGTGCACCTCCCCTTTTGGTCGCAATCGAATGTATAGTTTATGTACAGGACCGCCCAAAAGATTCGAAATACATTACGCTCTATGGGCCGAAATTCATTAAACTCGCATATCTTAAAAACTATTAGGCGTAGAATGTTGAAACTTCATATTTAGGATAGTTGTAACATCTAGTTGTGAACCTCCCCTTTTGGTTCCATTCGACTGGATAGTTTATTTACAGGACCGCCCAAAACATTCGAAATACATTACGCTCAATGGGCCGAAATTCATTAAACTCTCATATCTCAAAAACTATTAGGCGTAGAATGTTGAAACTTTATATTTGGGATTGTTGTAACATCTAGTTGTGCACCTCCCCTTTCGGTTCCATTCGACTGGATAGTTTATCTACAGAACCGCCTAAAAGATTCGAAATACATTACGCTCTATGGGCCGAAATTCATCAAAGCGTTTTTTAGAGGTATTGGGCTATTTCAAATGACTCAGAAGTGATATACGCTATAAAGAGTTAGAAAATGAGTTTCTCCATTAAAAAAAGTCTCTTTATTACTTCCTTGTACGTAGTATAAGGAAGTAATGTGATCCCGAAAAATTTTGGGGGCCAAATTTCGACATAAAAACCGATTTTGACTACCTCTAAATTGAATTTTAAAAATTTTTTCGATGCATCTCATCGTAGGCTAGCATGCACGATCATATTAACGCGTCTGCAACTCATTTTGACCAGTGGCGAGTCTACTGTGGCCAGTTTTTCCATGCCGTCTGTACGTACGTACGTATGTATGAAACTCGCATATCTCAAAAACTATTGGTCGTAGAATGTTGAGATTTGATATTTAGGATTGTTCTATGATCTAGTTGTGCACCTCCCCTTTTGGTGGCAATCGAATGGATAGTTTATGTACAGGACCGCCCAAAAGATTCGAAATACATTACGCTCTATGGGCCGAAATTCATTAAACTCGCCTAACTCAAAAGCTATTAGGCGTAGAATGTCGAAACTTCATATTTTGGATAGTTGTAACATCTAGTTGTGCACCTCCCCTTTTGGTGGCAATCGAATGGATAGTTTATGTACAGGACCGCCCAAAAATTCGAAATACATTACGTCTATGGGCCGAAATTCATTAAACTCGCCTAACTCAAAAGCTATTAGGCGTAGAATGTCGAAACTTCATATTTTGGATAGTTGTAAAATCTAGTTGTGCACCTCCCCTTTTGGTTCCATTCGAGTGGATCGTTTATCTACAGGACTGCCCAAAACATTCGAAATACATTACACTCAATGGGCCGAAATTCATTAAACTGGCATATCTCAAAAACTGTTAGGCGTTGAATGTTGAAACTTTATATTTAAGATTGTTGTAACATCTAGTTGTGCACCTCCCCTTTCGGTTCCATTCGACTGAATAGTTTATCTACAGGACCGCCCAAAAGATTCGAAATACATTACGCTCTATGGGCCGAAATTCATCAAAGCGTTTTTTAGAGGTATTGGGCTATTTCAAACGACTCAGAAGTGATATATGCTGTAAAGAGTTAGAAAATGAATTTCTCTATTAAAAAAAGTGCCTTTATCATTTATAGTTCTGCTACAGGAACACTCAAAAGATTTCCAATACATTACGGTCAATAGCAATTTTAGGGGCATTCATCCATTTCAAGCACAATACCGTCCTACCACATAAGTTAGGTAATGGTCCGACCACGGTCACGTGCCTCCCTCAAGAACTATGCCAAAAGTCGCCAAGCTTGGCGACTTTTGGTGTACGTGTGTGCATATTTAACTCTCAAATCTCAAAAACTATTATGAAATTTCATATATAAGAATGTTGTAACATCTAGTTGTGCATCTCGATTTTTGGTTCCAATCTACTGGAGAGTTTATTTACAGGACCACCGAAAAGAATTTCAGTACCTTAATGTCTATGGACATCTTCATTATAACACAACTGTAGACAGTCATTGTTTGGTACATGCCCAAAATCTCGCCGTCTGTCCTCGACCTTGGCGAGTTTTGGCGTAATATCGCCAAATTTGGCGATAGTCAGTCATTTCGTCCATGCCCAAAGTATCGCCATTTGTCATCGTTCTTGGCGAGTTTTGGCGAAATATCGCCAAATTTGGCGATAATCTGTCATTGTTTGGTTTATGCTTAAAATCTCGCCAAATGTCGTCGACATTGACGAGTTTCGCCGAAATATCGCCAAATTTGGCGCCAAAAATTATTTCCTATTTTGTATAACTCTAAAACTTTAACCCGTGGATTTTTTTAACTTTGTATTTAGAACTATTGTAATATCTAACTGTTTTCAATATCTTTTTTGACAGCAATCGACTGAGAATTTATTTACATGGTGAGCCAAATGACTTTGAATACATTGAGGTGTATAGATGCATTCAATTCATTGAAGGTCTGTGCTCACTGACTACTTTGGCTATCCCCAAAATCTCGCTGACTATCTCAAGTTTGTCGGCTTTTGGTGAAATATCGCCAAATAAAGTGTCAGAAGGAAATCTTTCAAATTGAACTCAGCTTGGCGATATCGAAATATTTGGCTAGAAATTGCTAAACCTTACTATTATTGATATTTTATCTCTTTCAAACAAATAAATTTAGAGGAAGTGCGTCGAAAATATTTTTGATCTAATGGACGTGCAAGGAAGTCATGTGTTGGACACATCAGATTTTCATTTACAGTTCTGCTACAGGAACACTCAAAAGATTTCCAATACATTACGGTCAATGGCAGTTTTAGGGGCAGTCATCCATTTAAAGCACAATACCGTCCTATCACATAAGTTAGGTAATGGTCCGATCACGGTCACGTGCCTCCCTCAAGAAGAATGCCAAAAGTCGCCAAGCTTGGCGACTTTTGGTGTACGTGTGTGCATATTTAACTCTCAAATCTCAAAAATTATGAAATTTCATATATAAGAATGTTGTAACATCGAGTTGTGCATCTCGATTTTTGGTTCCAATCTACTGGAGAGTTTATTTACAGGACCACCGAAAAGAATTTCAGTACTTTAATGTCTATGGACATCTTCAATATAATACAATTGTAGACAGTCATTGTTTAGTACATGCCCAAAATCTCGCCGTCTGTCCTCGACCTTGGCGAGTTTTGCCGAAAGGTCGCCAAATTTGGCGATAGTCAGTCAATTGGTGCATGCCCAAAGTATCGCCATTTGTCATCGTTCTTGGCGAGTTTTGGCGAAATATCGCCAAATTTGGCGATAATCTGTCTGTTGGTCCATGCTTAAAATCTTGCCAAATCTCGTCGACATTGGCGAGTTTCGCCGAAATATCGCCAAATTTTGCCCCAAAAATTATTTCGTATTTTGTATAACTCTAAAACTTTAACCCGTAGAATTTTGAACTTTTGTATTTAGAACTATATTATAATATCCAAGTGTTTTCAATATCTTTTTTGACAGCAATCGACTGGGAATTTATTTACAGGGTGAGCCAAATGACTTTAAATACATTAAGGTGTATGGATGCATTCAATTCATTGAAAGTCCTTGGTCAGTGACTACTTTGGCTATCCCAAACTCTCGCAAACTATCTCAAGTTTGTCGGCTTTTGGTGAAATATCGCCAAATAAAGTGTCAGAAGGAAATCTTTCAAATTGAACTCAGCTTGGCGATATCGAAATATTTGGCTAGAAATCGCTAAACCTTACTATTATTGATATTTTATATCTTTCAAACAAATAAGTTTAGAGGAAGTGCGTAAAAAACATTTTTGATTTAATAGACGTGCAAGGAAGTCATGTGTTGGACACATCAGATTTTTTTATTAATTTTGCTGACATTATTAATTCCAATGATGAATGATCACTGAAATGCAAATGCAAATACATAATATTGAACAGATGTATTGCATTACAGATTTCTGTTGATGTAAAAAATATCACTTTCAAAACATTTTTTTGGTGTTGGGAGAGGGGTTAATTTAGACTTTAGTACTAATATTTATGTGTTAAATATGCGTTTATATACGAATAAAATGTAACTAGTTCAGCAGAAACAATAGGAGGAAGAAATAAAAAAAAACGAAATAAAACCAAATCGTATTCTTATGTAATATAAATTATTATTGAAAAAAAAAGAGCCGTTTTGCATTAAAAAAATTTTTGGAGGAAAGGGGGACGCGCCCTCCCCAAGGTAGAGGGACTTTCTTGTTACTTAATATTACACCCCCCCCCCCCTTACAAGTGTTTTCCCCAGGTTTCAAAACTTTATAAATTATTTTCCAGATTTTGTCGTACTTGGTCGAGCAATGTAGTTTTCATTCGAAATCTCAAAAATTTATTGAAAATTTCTAATTGCTATAATTTTTTATCCTTTACAGATAAAATTAAAAATAATAACTTATTTTAAAGCAATTGAATATTCCTGTAAAAGTGAGGGTTGAAGAGCTAGTATAACGCATAGTAGAAAATTGTGATTAAAAGAAGCGTTTTCCAAAACCTTGCGATTTTTTCAAAAACTTATATTTCGAAAGCTTTTGTATCTAGAAAAGAATAACCCCCAACAATCTTGTAGGAAACTTCCTCAGCTGTCATTTTGTAACTGACAATTTTTTGCTAAGACGTACGGTTTTTGAAATAAAAGTGAAAATCAAATAAAGGACCTTAATTTAGGGGGGTGCTAAAGGGGGGACGTGCCCCCCCAGAGGGGGGAACTTTTCTGTTTCATACAACTACATCCCCAACCAATGTTTTCCCAAAGTTTCAAAACTTTATAATTTTTTTCCTAGATTTTGTCATACTTGACGCGCAATGTAGTTTTCATTCAAATTTGATGAATTTATTGAAAATTTCAAATTGCAATAACTTTTGATCATTTAAAGATAAAGTTACAAATAATAACTCACTTTAAAGGTAATTGAATACTCTACAAATTTGTTTCGAAAACAATTGCTGTAAAACTGAGGTTTGAAGGGATAAAAGACAAAATTGGTTTAAAATCGGGATAAAAAGAAGAGTTTTCCAAAAATTTGCGATTTTGTCTAAAACATATCTCGAAAGCTATTGCATATAGAAAAAAATAAACAATTGCAGTCTTGTAGGATTTTCATCAGCTTTCTTTTTGTAATTGACATTTTTTTGCTAAGAGGAACGGTTTTTGAGATAGAAGTGAAAATCTAAAAAAGTGACCTTTTGGGGGGGGGACAAAACGGGGACGCGGCACCCCTTTTGCCCCCCCAAAAGGTCACTTTTTTAGATTTTAAGAAAACATATAAGAAAACATATGAAGCACTGTTTTCGTATAAATAATTATTAACTATACGGGTATGTAAGTCTCCAAATTATGTAAAATCTCCATGGATGACAAATAAGCAAGGTGTTTCATAGATTTTACGCAATTAAAAATAATGTGAAGTTGTTCCAGGGAACATGCAAAAATCAAGGAATGTGTAGCTCTGTAACATTCTATCAGATCCAATCTTTGGGTTTTGTCAATTATGCCTTTTTTACGAATTAGCCTTATTAGGGACCTCATGCCTCATACGAAAAGCGAGCGTAGTAAGTATAGGGGTTTTGGCCCCTAGTAACAGTAATTATTATAATTAAATAATCATTATTATATTTATTTTTGTGTCAGTTAATAAAGGTTACGAATGTAGAGTAAATTTTGAAATAAAATCCACTTACAAAATTGTGGAGTAATTCAAATGGGCCCGCCCGAATAAACCAACTTGGGTATTTTTGCGCTGAGGAACAAATCTGTTCTCAAACCTTTATTCCTGTACTACTAAAAATATCAATGTTTCGTACTAAAATTTGGATAAGCCAAAGAAAACATTTTAACTCTTAAATGCATGAATTTTAAAGATCGTGGCTGTACACAAGTGTAAGCTAATTTTCCTATATCGGTTTTGTGAATAGGTAGTCAATTTTTCCAAAAAATATCAGTTTGAAAAAAGTACAGTAAGTTTTGAGATTTTGAGAAACAAATCTATATGAAATGTGGTATAATGGCTCCAATAATTTCGGTTGTTCTTTTTCTGGGTAATAGATCAAAATCAAATATGTTCTCTTTATAATCATCTCTGACTGTGTAAGTTTTATTTACATTTCAGTTCCATGCACAGTTTTGCATACTATTTAGAGCAGTGAATTATTGAAATTGATTTTAATGGTATAGCAGAAAAATGAAAAATGTAATGGGTTATAAGTGATTCATTTGTTCTATTATTATTTTTCTGGTCAATCAATAGAAATCCTGCATATTTGTCACTTTATTTTCTCGTCGTAATTAAATTTGTACTAACATAAGTTTAATTGTTATCAAAGCCTTTGAAATTACTGGCAACAAATGATAAAACAGAGATGCAAAATTGGCAATAATTGCAGATACCCTTTAGAATAAGTAAATACGTCGAACTCCCTCTAACTCTGGCAGAAAAAGTACCATGTTTCCTCGCGTAATAGTTGCACCTTTTTTGCCAATTTTTCATGGAGAAAGTCTAGGTGCGACTATTATGCGGGAACATTTACTACACTATAGAGCAACTCTAAATCTATTTTTCTGATTCAAACCGGGGGAGGGGGCACGATTATTATGCGAGGGCGACTATTACGGGAATAAACACGGTATAAACAAACACTACAGTTTTATTACAAGTACAGATTATTTGCCAATCCCTATAACTTACATACTGTAGCAATTATCTCAGAAGATTTATGGAAAAGAAAATTTCAACATAGTGCTTCACTGTTGCTCCCCCCCCCCGACATGGAACCCCTGATGAATCCTATGTATTTGTATGTATGTGTGTATGCATGCATCAATGTATGAAAATGTGTACAGAGTCGCCGATCTTAATTTTGCCAGGGACCGCCAAATTTCTAAAATTGGGGCCTGAATGTGCCCCTCCCCCCATCCACTTAAGCCTGGAATCCACATCCACAGAAAGCAAAAGAAGACAGACGAAAAGAGAATTGATTTCTGGTTTCCGTTTCCGCTCTAACCTACTCTATGCCTCAATAGAATTCGTTGATGCAGGCGATTTTTTTTTTAAATTTTTATTTTTTTGTGGTGGGGGGGGGGGTATACATGATTGAAATTAGCGCGAAAACAAACATGATAACGAATGCTATCTTACTACGATGAGCTTGCAGTGCGCAGGTGGTGTAGTGGCTTAACAACCACTCTATCACCCCTTGGGTTCGGATCCTGGTTTGGGCATGGATGTTAACTTGTCCGTTCCTTCATAGGGAGTAACGCTAGCCGCCCACTGGGTACTCCAATAATAAAGTGGCCACAATCTCTTCGGGCAGTTGTAGTGGACAATGCTCAATCGGCAAGTGCCCGCTTGTTGGAATAAATAAACACATAAATAATGAAACAATGATAATAAGAATAATAATAATGAACTTGCTCTTTATGAAAGAGTATTTCGTTAGAACACATGAAATTAAAAAATGTAAACATAGATTCTGGGTTCAAAAGTCTTATTTAGGGAGAGAGAAATATGGAATTCACAACATGAATTTGAGGTCTGCGATCTGAAGAGTTCTATTTCGAATGCGTAAACGTTTGTTTTAAGAATTTTTTTTTTTTTTTTTTTTTTTTTTTGACTGAACTTGTCAAAATCATCAAACTACAAAGCCATCTTGTTTTGTGTTTAGACCTAGATGAATTAATATTGGTTGATACATGGCTTGAAAAGTGGACAGATACAGAAAAATTCACCATCTTTAACTGTTTTCCTGCCCCGACTCTGCTGGGCAGAAACGGAGAAAATCGAAAGCTCGTTGATTTTCTGTTTCTGTCGCATTTTTAGCCAGTGTTGTGTCCACCGTGTCCAAGCTTTAAATTGTAGAGATATAATGGAGAAAAAACGCTAACAGTATTTCCCAACCGGTGTGTTGGGGGAAAAAATTGCTGATGGTTAACTTCATTGAGAAAACAATTCAGGCTCACGAAATTGTTGATAGAATGTTTTTTTTTTTGTTAGATATAGGCATGCAGCCATGTTGTCTATATCCGTGTTCATGCAAGCAACTTTCATAATAGGGAATTTAACAGAAAGAAAAAAAAATGCGCCGAATCAAACAGGGGAAAACAAAAGCGAATGATCTGAAGAGAGCCCCTGTTCATCACTTGTCTCTGCCTAATCGAGCGGCGCCCTCCATCGTCCACCGTCGTCTGGGGCGCTAATGACATTGTCGGCAGGGCTCCCGTCGTTTGCTCTTTCTTTTCCCCGGTTGAGTAGAACTCAATTAGTCGCCTGTCACTTTGACGAATGACAAGGTGCTACTAGTTGCTTCCCCCCCACCTCCTCTTCTCTTACCTGTTCTGAGGTAAATGGAATTATTGTCTACGGCTGCAGTCTGTGTATGAGGGCTTTCAGCCTAGGAGTAATAAATGGACGCCATTCTCTCCTTATTTTATTCTATCGCATGAGATCTGTGTAATTCGTTATGTGTCAACGGTTTGAGCTGTCGACAATACCCGTCAGGGCCACTTGCGCGTTAATATGTGTCTGAGATAGGCGACTGTTTTTAGTTTTTCTTCTTCTTTTTTTTTTCAAATTTATCTGATAATTCGAATGAAGATTTTGTGGTTGTACGTGAGGCTATCTTTTCAGCTTCGCTTCGACAGCCTATTTGGAGCTGGTTTTGGCAGCAAAAGAAAATTAAGTATAATATTTGGTCAAAACAAACTACATAAATGAAAGCACCAGAAAATTACTTGCTATTTTCTAGATTTATTTTGTTAAAAAATTATAATGTCTATTTGAGATCAGTTTTCCAGATTCTACAAAACAGTTGAACGTATACGTACAGTGGTGCACTGTTTGTTTGCCAGGAAAGGATAGATCGTGTCATCGAATGTGTCGTTTAGGTCCAGTTACGCCCTTTCTAGAGATTTCCTTCACAGTTCAGATTCTTATCAAAAGATAAAGGGGAACTTCTAAATATTATCCCCCCTTCCTCCCTTCCAGCAACTGGCACTGATTGCTGTGAGGGCATTTTGAAACCCGGGCTGAGTGTACAGTCCATTCAAAATTACGGCTCTGTTTGTACAGGTACCCGTACAGTGTTCTTCAGTGGTAGATTGGTTTATACGTTCCTCATTTGAAAGTCTTCGTTTCGTGCTTATTCAATGCCGGATTAAACCCTACAGGGGCACCCAGTGCATAGACTTAAAAATCGGCGAGTCAGACTGACTCACTATCAATAAGAGTAAGAGTCAATTTTTGAAAAATGCGAGTCAATTTAAAACGTTAAAAAATTAAAAAAATTAATAAATAAAAAGATTATTATTATATTTTTAATATAGCATTAAAAAATACGTTATTTTATTTATCTTTTTCCTCGTGTAGTTAACGATTTTACTCCTAAATATAAAGGTCAAAGCTAGTAGGAGGAGTTTCAGATTTGCTTGTGTTTGGAAATATACAAATCTTAAGCTTGAATCCTGAAGATCGGTACTTCTAGCAAGCATTGTCATTGTGTATCGAACATACAGAATGACTTTGCAGATTTGCCAACCTGGGAAAGTTAAAATGTGTAAAAATTGCAGACGCAGCACTTTTCGTACCTTTACTGTACAACTTGCGAGCGTTATCTTTGCGAAATGATGCGCGTTATGCGCGATGATGAGCGTTACAATGGGAAATGACAATTTTCATAAATTTTTTATCAATACAAATGAACCGAAATTTTGCGAGTCAAACTTTACTAGCAGTTTCAAAAAATGAGAGTCAATTTTTTCAAAAAATATCGATTTACGAGTTAAGCACGAGTACGCAAGAGCCCTGGGGGCACCTGTGAGCTATAAAATTTTTGAGGCGCCTTCTACAAAAATTGTCTGGGCTTGAAGCTCCAGGTTTCTGGGTTTACATGATACTAGACATGATTGTGCAGCTCTAGAAAAAAAAGCCCACTTGATCTTGAATCGGTCTTCTTTCGTCGTATATCACTGTTAATACAAGTAGTTGACATTTTACCATAAAGTGGTACTGGATTAGCTGCAACCTTTCTATGGAGAAACGTTGAACCATGATTTGGTTCTTAAATTCATCCGTTGAACCAAATCATGGTGAAACGTTTCTCCATAGAAAGGGTGCAGCTAATTCAGCACCTTTGCATGGTGGAACGTTGAACTACTTCTATTAACGGTGATAGCAAAGTTACATGTATCAATCGTTTACGAATAATGTACATCTTGCTATACAAAATTTTGTATAAATGACCATCTTTATATTTAAATGCTCACCAGTTTTATTTTTTCCAATATCAATACCTAGAATTCTTCATATTTCAAAATTTTTAACCCCAGTAAGCATTTTTCAATGTATTTGAACCAGAAATCAATCATTATGAGCTTCCAAAATCACCCTCCTCCTATGTTAGAATTTTTTTTCATACTTTAATTCATATCTCATCCAATATTGATATTAAGAAGCCGATTTTTATTCGTACTATTAAAACTAGACGGCCCCAACATAATTTACTGTTATTATAATTTTCTAATAAAATATTAATATGAATTATTAAATTAGCATTCAAAAAAATATTAATAGGGACCTAGCTAAATTTTGACGCAAATAGATGCAGAAAATAATTTTACATGGCTCTGCAAAATTTCAAATTTTTGCGTTCAGCAGTTGATTTTATAATAATTAAAATATCTTATTTTGATGAGTTAAGTGGCCGTATATCAATTTGAATGTGATGATTTTTAAGGTTGTCTTTAGAATGCATGTTTAGATAATGTAAATCAGATTTTTTTGCACAAAAAATAGTAAATGTTAGAGGTATTAAAATTAACGAATTTGGAAGCAAATAAATTACAGATACTTAAAGTTTGATGGTAATTTAGCCTTGTTAATTTTGTTTTGTAGATATATCACCCTTTTTACTATGTAAAATTCATGTTCGTATCGGACAGGTAAGCAGAAGACAGCTTTTCATTCTTAGCAATGCTTCTAGCAGCATTTTCATCTGTCTAAGACAATCTTGAAGATACTCTATAACAATTTCAAAATAGAAAGTTTTCAAGAAACGTAAGCCCATTTAGAGAAATACCACTGTTTAATTACTTAAAGATCAACAATGCTATAACTAAAGCAAGCTGTATTAGAATGAAAATCTCGATTATGCTATTAAAGCTCGAAAATATTCATTGGTTTATTATGGAACAGTACAAAAACAATATTGCATTCTGCGTATCATGGTAACAATTTTAATATTTATAATATAGCAAGTTTAAAGGCCTTTTTTATACCGCACACCTTCAGGTAAATTATAAATAGAAAAGTTCTTTTAAGTTTTGCGAGAAAAATTGATGTAGGCGAAAAATTCGGAAGCTTCATTCTCAATTTGGAGATAAACCCTTAAAATCACTCAAAAGAATTCGCAAGATCTCCGAAAATTAGAGTAGAAAATAGATGAAAATTTATATTTAGGGTAATTTCAAGATTTTCTTCGTTTAATAAATACAAAATAGAGAGATATTATTGAAGAAAGGGAAAAAAAAAAAAAAAAACGAAGTTCGTGCAAAATTAAATATGAAGACGGCCCCTTGTGCAAATTTTAGAAATAGGAAATCGTTTACATTAAGTTAAAGTTTACATTATTTATAACGAATGCTATGCATAACTGTACGGCAATCGCCGGCCGAATAAAGAGGAAGTGAGCCTTTTTTTTTTTTTTTTTTTTTTTTTTTTTCACGGAGCTGTACAATGATTATTGTACTATTCAAGTGACTATGCTTGTGTACTATGCCCTGTGAGTATGTATACTATGCAAGTTAAGGTACTGGAAGGGAAATCTTTCTTATTTTGGTAAAATGCATTGATTTGTGCATTTATTATTTTTGAACCTTCATATTGTTGCGGAATTACTCTGCTACTCCTGGGGTTCGTCGTTCTAAAGTCCAGTTGGTGTAAAAAGTTCAAGTAAAAAGTTACTTGTCAGGATTGAACACAAACTTTATTGCTTCTAGAACTTCGTAGAACAATCAGCTGTACACAATTCACAAGCACAATCTAGCAGTAATGTGCTTTTAACAGTTCGCTTAGATCAGAAGCTCTCACAAATGCTGTATTTCTCACACAAAATAGAACACTTTCACTGGCAAGAATTCAGTGAAAATATACGAGAAATAACACTAACAGTCTCTCAAGACTCAGCGATGAAGAATTTATACACAGCACTTAAATTCAAAGCTTCACAAACAGCGCGAAACACAGCTTCCTTCACAAAGCAAGCGTATTCACTCTCTCAAAGCTTGATCAACACTGAACTGTCGGGGCAACGCGTTGGTTTATATAGAGGAGGCAGAAACTGCGGGAAGCTTCTAGAGGAGTATATTTCTTGAAGATTCTACATAAAGCGAGAATATTGATTACGTCATAGAAGAGAAATGTCTCTAGGACCAATATTTCTAGAGTTTTCTAGAACCTCCATTGAAAAACAATGGCAAACCGAAACCTCCATATCTCCGGTTCTAATTGGCCGATTTTGATGCAACAAAAAGCAAAATTTATCTATTTGAAGCGTAGAATACGAATTTTAAACCATTTTAAGCCCCAGAGCAGCGGGTTGCCCCGAAAATTCGTAACAATATGCATAGCATTTCGAACTTAGAATGCTAATTTTAAACTTAAAATAACTTATATTTTTTTATGAATTGCAATATTTTTTTCACCATCGAGATATCTTTTTCGGGTCATCTGAAAACTTAGGGGCGCTTATAGTCTTCAGTATACTGAGCCTAGAGGATAATCAGGCGCTGTCTGATGAGGAGGATAAATAAAATGACCCTTTGTCTTTTTGAACATTTTGCGATTTTGAACACTTCGCGAATTGCTTTGAAACTTTTTTACTTTTGTTTTGTTTGCCATAGTGTATTCTTATTTCTCATCGGGGTTGAAATCGTCGCACTTCCGACTGCTTCTGTTTAAAAGTAGGTGCCTTCATGATTGACAGGATGGGACCGTTGCATTTGCGCCCGCTTTAAGTCTGATTGTACTAATGATTAAGGAAATCGTAAGAATTTTTATTGAAAACCTCTAAAATATACATTTCTGCAAATATTGAATGTATTTGAGGTTTTGTTTATTTTCAAAGTCATTAAATTTCTGCATTTTCCCCCTAATTAACATCAGTTAGTTCTGCTGTTTGTTTATCAACTTTTTTGACTGGAAAAACTTCCATAAATATATATATGCTTCAACATTCTAATTTCAACCGTTTTTACCATTCCCTCTAAAAATAAATATTTTTCCTTCAGTATTCCATAAGAGTTCAGATTGATTGACCCCTATTTTAAGTATAATTTTTTTTTTTTTTTTTTTAAGCCTTATATTCTAAGAAAACCATTTAAAAATCAGCTCATTACTGGTAGCAAGTTTAGATATTGTAAATTCATAATAATTAAAATAAATGTTGAAACAAAAAATGTTCTAATTGGAAAATCTTTTGTGTAAGCAAACACGAAATAAACTACCGTGTTTATTCGCGTAATAGGCTTCTAGAGAGACTTCTTTTGAGAATTTTTCACGGCGAAAGTTTAGGTACGACAATTAATGCGGGGACATCTATTGCATAATACTGTACACTCTAAAGCTAAAAGATTACTGGTATTACAATAAACTTATCAACAGTCTCCACATATTCTGAAGTTCTACACGAAAATGGGGTATTTTTCTTTTTATAGTAAAATTTTTATAGATATAAATGAAGTTCAAATATATGACTGTGGCGTTTATACGGAAAAAATATTTTGCCGACTTTTTCTTCTTCAAAACGAGAGTGCGACAATTATGCGAGGGCGACTATTACGCGCGTAAACACTGTAAATATGCCTAATAGTTATTTTCTTATAAATTATAGTTTTCTATACTGTTACTTTAAAATTACTTAAACTATATTTTTAATATTAATGTACTTGTGTTCTCTTACGGAAATCACTAAATTACACTTTAAAGTTTTCCTTTTAGAAATACATACATGTATTTAAAATTTCATGTATTTTACTACTGAAATATTTAGTGTAATTTTTAGTAATAATTTAATTTAATTTAAAATACGTAACAAGAGGAAAAATCAGTTTTTCTATTACAGAAAAATACACCTGTTAATAAAAACATCTTCAAAAAGGACAGTCTCTGAATATCATGATTACGATATATGTCAGTGAAACATTTTTCAAAAAACAATTTTGTTGGTCATGTTTCTTAATTGCAGATTGAGGAAAAAAAAATGGAGCACACTTAGTACTTAATTTGTACACTTAAGAACCTAGAATATCACGAAGAGTAAAGAGAGGCATTTCTTGCAAAAGATTTAGCATTTATTTTATTTCAAAATATAGATAGAAATGAATATTTTTTGTATGCTGTATGTACAAACATAACATTCCATATATAGATTTAAAACAATGAATTTGATTCAAAAATTAGTTTTTAAGAACTAATTAACATTTAACATATCTTTAAAAATTTTTTTGAACAGCATGTCAGTTTGGTACACTTTAAGTTTAATCACCTTAAAATTTTGTACGGTATCAGAAAACGTATTGTCTCAGAATAATAAGAAGCAATTTTTGCTTTGGTTGAAAATAAATAACCGTAAAAATATTTTGCTAAAAAAACCTTTAAAAATGTAAAAATTAAAAAAGCACAAAGGTATTATTTTCAAATTGTTTTTCACTCAGATCTGTAATGTTAGGTATTTTTAAAGAAGCAAGTTAGTTAAAAGTTTTTCGAAAGTTTCAACTGTTTACCAGAAACAAATTCTTAGAAAAGTGTACCAAAGCATTAAAAGAAAAAAAAGAAAAAAAAAACATTTCGAGTGAAATTAAAGAAAACTAAAGCCTTATTGTAGCCAAAAGACATTTGTTTATATTTTAAAAACAATATTTTCAGTGGTTTATATAGTTTAAACGGACACAAATTACATAGGGTCATATTGGGGGGGGGGGGAGAAGGGGTAATGCATAGGTTCCTAAGTGTCATTCTGTTTCTGGGCCAAATAATGGTCACTTTGAATTTTATAGAGAATTAAAACTTTTTTTACAGAACAGCTAAATTAGCCAAGTCATGCTTAAGCATTGTATTTTCTTACATCAAGTTTTAAAAGAATGTAACTATAATGTAAATATGAGAAAAAGAATTTTTACTCTACTATAAAAACATCTTCAAAAAAGACTGTCTCTGAATATCATGATTACGATACATGTCAGTGAAACATTTTTCAAAAAACAATTTTGTTGGTCATGTTTCTTAATTGCAGATGGTCTAAGCTTTTCATACGTACATATATTTTGGGTTCATTTGAGCCCTGTTCATTTGAATAAAAGCGCTCGGAAGTGCGACGATTTTAACCCTGATCGCAAATCGGTCGGAAATAAGACGTAATCGTTTGCCATAGCACTGACGGAAAATTCTTTTAAGAACTTCAATTTACCAAAAAAAATGTTTAAACAATCATTCAAATGTTAAGTGCAATGAAGTAAGATTTTTAAAAAGCTTTTATTGATTGCTGCAGAACTTTTGTTAGAAACTTACCATTTGTAAAGCTTGTGAAGAGACTGTTTTTTTTTTTTTTTTTTTTTTTTTTTTGAAAATGTGGGGAAAAAAAACAAAAAAAAAACAGTCTTAAGATTTCTGACAAAAAGTTATGTATTTTAAGAAATGACAACTAACTAATATGCAATTAAAAGCATATGAGCTTCGAATGCTGCATTCCCAAAATCTCAGGATAATTCCTTGAGATGTTTTTGTCTTCTTTTTCTTTATTTGAGGGTAGTTCAAAAAGTAAGGTAACAAGTCATTAGACCAAAAAGTTTATTCAAGAAATTCAAAAGATACAGAAACATAGTAAAGTATTTGGTACACATTATTTTTCAACATAGACTCCATGGGCATCAAAGCATTTATTCCACCTTTATACCAAAGTATCGAAACCGGCGTTGTAGGAATCTGAGACATTTAACGACGGCATCCTGAACTGTGACATCATTTTGCGAATGACATTCTGACAGGTGCTTTTACAGTCTGAAGAGATATAGACATACAAGCCACTGGGTGCAAGATACGGGCTGTAGAGAGGGTGCTCCAGTACGTTCCATCGGAAATGCTCTAGCCAAGCCACGTGGCATCTAGCACCATTTGATTGATGTGATCGTTTGTTGCACGTAGATATGGAATTTCATTCTCTCGGGAAACATGTGCACTCCTAAGAACTTTTGTTACCTTATTTCCTGAACCACTTACGTATGTTTTTTTCCTCGACGATCATTTGAGATTATGCATTTGACGTCAACTGTCCATTTTACTCGATCTTCACACTTATTCCCAACCAAGTCTAATTTGTCTCGCTGTCAAAAATGGGCCTCTTCCATGAAGTTTTAATTATAAAGGGATTAGAAAAGAAGGATACGTTTTGGGAGACACCACACCGTTCTCAACCCCTTTCCGTTCCTCCTCTCCCCAACAAGTCAATGCTAACCATGTCCTTTAACTAAATTGCATTAACTAATTAAAATAATCACATGTAGCAAGTAGCTTGTCACCCCCTCCCCTTTAACGACATCCGACGCTAAGTTCTTTGCAAAGTTTCGCATTTGCGGGTAGAGACGCGGGGGGGGGGGGATCGACGCCCCAGCTTTTAAAAGAGAGGCGAGTATGGTCTCTTCCCCGTGCCACCTTTTGCATCAATTATGATGATTTCAATTACATTGGCATTAATCTCCTAATGCCGGCTCCTAAAAGCCGGCGACTTTCCCTCTAAAAGTCTTATTTTCGTTCTCTTGTTCTGAGAGATCAACCCCCACCCCCTCGACAGGGGCGTTCGAAGAATGGTCTCCAGGGGCGCACAAGGCAGCGGGAATGTGAAACGAGAGAAGATGCGGGAATTTAATCAGGATGACAGTGGGGCGCTCATTCTTGTGAGATCCTTTGAGATTTTGGTGGCTGTGGGGCAATTCGATTTGGCGACATTTCGCTCGCACTCGTTCAAAATGCTGTTTATTTTTTTGTCTTTAATAACTCAAAAAGCGAAAATATGGTTTCAGGTCAGAATCTGTAGTTCAAAATAATAGTTAATTAAAAGGGATAAACCCGAGATAGTTCGACCCGTTTCTAGTGTTGTGAGAAGGGAAAAAAAAAAAATAATAATTCTAAGCACTAGAAAAATATTCTTCATACAAATCGTCATATGCTGAAAATTGTTATTAAAATATTACCTTTAGAAAACAGTAAGCGTGGAGCATTTATTTAACTCTAAAAACGCTTATATATATATATATATATATATATATATATATATATATATATCATAGTCTTTTATCTAATTCAATTAACAACAATTCTAACTTTAAACTCACTAATACTACTGAGTCCATATTCAATAAAAAGATACTAGCCTACCATAAGCTACTTAACCTGAAACATGATAATCTTAATTATCCTTCCTTAGTATTAATCCCTTAATTTCATAAAACTCCAATTAAGTTTAGAACTGTAACTATTGGATGTAATACTTACAATAATATAGCTAGAAAATCATTACTAAAAATACTAACTTCCCTGCATAATTTATATATTAAGGCGAATTGCAATTCCATATCAATTAGTAATAGTTATGAGCTAAAAAACAAAATTAATGATTTACATTCAATATCTTTCAAATCCACATATGACTTTATAGATCTATTTAATAACATACATTTAGATGATCTCTACAATACTATACTTGATATTTTTTTTAGTCTAAATCTACCATCACAATATTCTATTGCTTATTTCAAAAATCTACTTAGGTTTATATTATACAATAACTATATACTACACAATAATAAACTTTACAAACAGGTCTTAGGTATACCACAAGGTGGATCTACTTCAAGTTATTTAGCTGATCTTTATCTATTTAATTATGAGAAACATTGTGATAACTCCTTACTTATAATATATAGGTATACATAGATGATATTATTGTTATAGCTACAGATAACTATATTTACCCAGATAAATTGCCTATTACTTATCCTGATAATTTAGAATTAATTAAAAATCCTCTAACTAATAACTGTATTAATTTTCTTGATTTACAACTAATAATAAATAAGGACAAAAAACTCACATTTAACATACATAATAAAAGAGATGAATTTCCTTTCAATGTAATTAGCTTCACAGATTTTACCTCATGCATGCATATGTCTGTATTTAGAAATATCATAGCTAATCATCTATAGAGTGTACTGTCTCTTTATACAAGTAATTATAAGTCTGATAATATATCTTCACAATATCATATTGCTTTAAGATACAATTACCCTAGAAAATTTCTAAATTCGATTCTATTTCCTAGTTGCAATTAGCATTTCTATAAACATGTGTCCTTTCTGGGAATTCTTGGTTGGAGAGGTTGGGGTTTGGTAGCTGGCTTGCTTATAAAATTATTTTTTAAAAAATCGATAAAATTCTGGCTTTTTAGTACGTTTTATTGAAAAAAAAAAAATGTACAAATGAACTAATGATCACAGGTATCATCTAAATATAAATGCTCTTCTTTTAATTAATATAATCTCTGAAATATCTCTAGGCATATAATGCGAATAGTGAGCTATTTAAGTACTTAGATGTATTCCTTTAAAATATCATAACCCTAATATCATGCCAATATTTCTTCTTATTAATAATAATTTTTTTTAATTTATTCTACATTATTTCTGTATTTTTTATTTATTATTATTATTATTCTACTAACTCTTACATTTTACTTATTGTTCAACTTTTCTCCAATTCTTTCTGGCAACGTATATTTTTTCCTCTTCAATTGGCAACAGCTCCATGGTTGAGCCATGTTTTCAGGCTTAATGCTTTTGGTCTCTTCATCTCCATTTTTTCTTCATAATTACTTTTTTTCTGGGTATATCTTTATGATTACTTTTTACTTCTTAACAGTATAGCCATCTGCAGTTACATATTTAGCTTTCTTTGTGCTAAGTAACTGCATTGAAATCGTGTTATTTCGTTTTTTATCTTGGTAGTAAGTATTCGGTTTGTGGGGTCTGACGAGTTGAGCCGATGCTTGCTACCCATTGCTTAACTCCATCCAATTCCGTTTTCTTTTTCTGATTTACCATTGTTTGGATTTCTATCTGCTGGATGTGTCTGCTCATTCCTCTTTTTACATAAGATGTTAAGTTCATTGTTTTGCTCATCTATCATTCCATGGATATTTAGAATTTTGTAGTTGCCAAGTTGATGCTACGTTGATTCGTAAGTTATGCCTTTTACTATATATATATATGTGTGTGTGTGTGTGTGTGTGTGTGTGTGTGTGTGTGTGTGTGTGCGTGTGTGTGTGAATGCCTCAAAATATCTGATAAACTGGCTAAACTTTGATTATTAAAATAATAAATCTTTTATATAGACCTAACATTTTTTTGACATTTTCAAGTAATGTCTAATGCTTTTACAATTTGCTATGTCTCGCAGTGGCCCAGTTGGTTTAAACTCGGTTTCTATAAGACCACCGACTGAAGCAAAGGTGGCCTTAGTGAGTGCTTGGAAGGGTGAGCACCTCTCACGCTTGCACTGCTGTGGAACCCTGTAAACTCGTAAAGCTTGGGCGTTTCCAACTCAAACGATTCCTCTGGGTGTGCCAATCCAGATGCTGGTGTCTCGCCTGAAACTGGTTCAAAATAGGAAATCCAGAGCTAAGTCGGTCTGCCTCTTCCACTGGGGCTCACGCTCAATAATACTCCATTTCGCCCCACAGACGTCTTATATAGAGACCTGCTAGCCTTGACCGTGGATCAGTGTTAGCCAGCGGGCTCTAGCAACAAGAACTTCTGAGCCAACTTGCGATAAAACTCGACTTTCCGTTTTACAATATTCATCAAAAAGTTAAACACAAAAAAAGTTCAATAAAAGTCGTATTTGTCTTGAAGTTGTTGATTTAAAAAAAAAAAGTCGGAGTGATAGTTTAAAATATCTTTAAGCATTGGATTTTCGGTTCCCGTAACTATTCTGTCATACTGAAGTTTTGCATTTCTGTTCAAAAAATCATATTTGACTTTTAAGGGATCAACACGCTTTAGAGTGAAAGTCCAAAAGAAAGATTTGGCTATTTTTTCAAAATTTATCTTTTCTGAAATGGCTAAATAAATAAAATAAAATAAAATAAAATAAATAATAGATTACATTAAGAGCGATGAAATATCAAAATCCTTTTACATAATAAAAGAAACATAAAAAAGTGCAATTTGTTTTGAAGCAATGAGACTTGAGTTATCGTATTACATTGAAAATATAAACTAATTTGTAAAATTTTTAACCCTGGCTCAGACATTAATAAATTTTTATCAAAAGAATATCTAAAAAGATTTGAGAGGTTTTATTTTGATTCAAACACTGACTGGAGTTTTTACAGGCCAGTGAAATAAGCAGACAAAATCATTATAAAGGTTACAATTCCCCCCCCCTCCTTAAAATTAAATTCCAGCTTAGAAATTTAATACTGGATTAGACAAAAAGGCTCCTGTGCAGCTTTTGCTGTGCTCATTTTTTAACTTATGAAAAGCAATGTTTTTGTGAGACTGCACTATCTTAAGGCATAACCATTGGGCACATCATTGTTTTGGCGAAGACTTGGCTTCCACAGATCCCTCACTGGCAACCATTAGTTAATAAAAGCTCACACATTACATTGTGGGGGGAAAGGGGACAGAAAGTTGCGTCTGAAGCGGTGTTAATGTATCGTAGGTAGGGGGAGGATGAAGTGAAGTGAAGAGGGATTGGTTTTAGAGACACTTTTTGATGCCCCTGTGTGTGTTGCCGCCTTTTATTCCCGGGGCCGGGTGTTGTAATCCCGTACGACTTTTCTCTAACACCTTCTACAATCACGGCCGACATGGCTCGCTTGTAATCCCCCCACCCTTCACTTCACCACCTAACCGCTTTTCTCATGGTTAGGGTTACTGATTGCTTTTCGCCAAAAGAAAGGCATAATTTGGCGAAATGGGAAAGTGTAGTGAGATCTTCACTCCTCCAAGTTCACGAAACAATAAAAATTATTACAGGGGAAAAAAAAGTTAGTGACATTCTAATGGTGATTGCTTTTACTATGGACTTTCCTGTTTAGGTCTTTTAGTAAATCAATCAAATTCTTGACAGTTTTAATCTAAATGCTTCAGAAGCTAGAAAAATTTCGAAATGCCTCTTAATAAGATGTATTAAGCACGTATGAAAGTTTTCAAATTATTTAAAAAAACATTTTAAGCATGCAGTATTTTATATTTCCTAAAATAGAGGGAGCTTGAACCAATATCGCGATGCAATTTCCCTACTAAAGAAATATCGTTCAGAAAGCTACATACGATATAGAGGTTTATCATTTGCAAGTGTGCAGAATACTGCATGTGAGCATTCTGCTTTTTTTCTAATGTCTGACATCGGTAGCGGATCTAGGGGAGGAGTTATGATACTTCACCCCCACCCCCCTAAAAATAGGCAAAGGGTAAGATATAATTTAAATATAGTTAAAATAATCATTTTTTTAATAATTTAACCCCTCCTCAATAAAATTTACATTAGTTCAGACTAAAATTTTGCTTTATTGTACATTTTGTTAGGGTGAGCTTTTTTTCAAAGTATGGGCCCCCTTCCCCCCCCCCTCCAAAAATAAAATAAAATTCTGGATCCGCCACTGTCTAACATAATTTCTTAACTTTAAAAATAGCTATAGTGTAATACTTTTTAAGAATAGCCTTAATTAGAATATATTTGAATACTTGTTTTGTTTTTTTTTTTCCAATGGCCGGCCGCTGCCTTGAAGGCTTTGGCAACAACAGGCCGGAATTGTTGCCCTCTTTACTATGGGGGTATCTAGTAGGTGGACCAACGTCGCCCCCTATGAAGGGACGGGCAATGACAACCACGCCCAGTGTCGGGGATCGAACCCCGAGCTCTGAACCCGAAACCGTAGTACGGGGCTTTACCCACCATACAATCCGGTCGGCTATTTGAATGAAATAAATATATACATTTCGTAAGACACAGGAGTTCACCCTTCTTCGGGTGCAAAGTATTGATTCACCCTCAAGAAATAAAATGCTTGCGATTATATGGATCTCCAGAGCTTGCTTCTAAATCCTCTGGAGATAAAGTAAACAACTTTGTGGGTATTTTGCGCTTGTAAATGGCTAGCTCACGAGTATTAGATCCAAAATCACTAATCCTCCATCTTGGTGTGAATTCGGAATGTTAACACAAAACATAAAGAAAAGAAAACTGAGAATATTACTATTCGGGGGGGATTAAATATTTATGTTTACAAATTAAGACTTTTTTATCTGGATTATTACACACTTTTTATAAGATTTTCGAACTGCGCAAAATTTGGAAGAATATCATATGATCTTTTTAAATAAAATAATATTCTCTTTAGTGCAGTAGAAAGAAATTTATTACTCCATTTGCTTCATTTTACGATCGAATTTAGGAATGAATAAGAGACAAAAAATAGACCTGTCTCAAAAAACTTTATTTAGCTCTGTGGCAGGCGATGCGCGATTCGATCGACTGCCATGTTGCTGGTAGTTAAATCGAGCGATGGCAATGGCTGCACTTCTGTAGTGGGAAATGGTTGCGCTTCAAAGGGTTAAAACACTCCCCTGAAGTACCTTGCTCAGTAAAACTTTACTGCGCAAGACTCCTGCACGATAAGCAGTTTTACAGGAATAGAAGGATTTATCTTTTATCGACTGCATTTTTAATGGTAAAAAATCCGTTTATGATGAAATCCTGGAATTAACAGGAAATATTCTAATAGAGGCAGCTGATAATTAAACAATTTTGATTCGAAGTCATTTATAAAACTTGATCACATTTTTTACTTTTTCTTTGTTAAAAATCATCATTTTTGGAAACGTTTTACTCGCAAAACTACACAGAAGAAAAAAGTTAGTTGAATAAACAAACAAGAAAAACGGTTGATACACCGCCACCGGAATTCTTGTCGAATTAAAAAATTACTTTGTGCGAAATATTTGGTTAAATCAGCAAAATCTTCTGCTCATTTAATCAAAATACTTTAAATTAAGAAGTGTTTTGCAAATGTACTTAAAATTGTTTACTTAAATCAATTACTTATTAAATAAATTTCGCTGTTACGTGGTGTGACCGTGCTTCATATAACAAGATGATTTCCTTCAACAAGGGAAATATTTGGTTGATTTTGCCCAGGGTCGTTAAAAAAAATAAATAAATAAATAAAAACACCATTTTTTTAACTAAATAAAATCAAAATATTTATTACCTGAACTTGAAAATTTGTACAGACATATAGAAATGAAAACTTCAAATCATGGACAACATAAAACTAAATGCTAACTCAGAATTGGAACTTGGCACTGCCCTCCTCAAAATAAATTAATAAAATTAAAGGAATGAATAATTTTGCTTCTAAAAACTTTCACTGTATATTCTTTTGAATAAGTAAATATTAGATTGACAAAGCAGTAGAAACTTAAATGTGATCCACCATTAAAATATTATCAAGTACTAATTTTCAAAAAGGTACTTTTTAAATTTTTATTCTACAAATGTACAAAACGATTCTCAATTAGTAAAATATGCCCCATACACAAATGAGGTGAAAATCAAAACTTCAGTCTATCATCATACAATGTTTCAGAGATATCTTTACAAAGACTATCAGGGAGTATACATGAATTTAAATGTAGGCATTTATCGTTAAGCTTAAAAAAAAAAAAATTCTTTGGTCATTTCTGTACGACTCCTGAAATGCGATCACTCGACGTGATTTTTTTCTAGTCTAGAACAATTGAAAAGTGGTTTAAGTAAGCATATTACTTATCTTCATACCTCTGACACACTTTAAGATATAATTCTCAAATTATGTACATCATCTGATTAGTGTATAGGCCACATTTTACTAATTAGGATTTTTTTGTGTGGAGGTCATATACAAATTTAAAAAGTATAACTTTTTGAAAATTAGCAAGAGGAATTTTTTTTATCGTAGTTTTTTCCTACCTTATTTTGAACGTTTTTTTCAATTTACATTGGTCACTTATCTCTATTAGATAAAGAATTAAAGCGTGTTTACCACCTTTCTTGGACTCCCTGAATTTTAGTTTGTAAATATTCTCTCTAAATATTAGGATAAATCTCTGAAAAATAAACCATGGTTATGGCTCCTGACGATGGTGCCAGTGGTTATAATTTCCATTCCATTAATTCTACTTTCACATTGTTTAATTTTACTTTGTTTGGCTCAGCATCTGTTTTTTTTTTTTTTTTTTTTTTTTTTCCCATACGAGGTATGTCATTTTTGCATCTGCTATTATATATTTTTTCCTGCGGGGTATGTCATATTTGCAGTATATTTTGTAAGCCCATCCACCACGGTAAGGTCATATCACAACGGATGATAAAAAATCAGTTTTTAATTATCCTGAGGCCAAAAACCGCATAAAAAGTATCCACCAAATTGGTTTTTAAATTTCGTGTAACTTACACCTTAGCCGTTATTTTACGATTCATTTGTCATTTGTAGTCGAACCTTTTTAAATTAGGAAGCGTTACAACGCCATCTGCTAAAATTTGAATTTTTTTTTTTTTCTTTTTCTTATGCCATACCCTTCCCCTACTTCAAAAATACTCCGTTCAAATTTGATGTCATTCTGATCAATGGTTCTTCTAATTTATACCGTCTTGAAACTTAACTTTAATTATAATCACACTGTACATATAAGTATGTGTGTATACAGATCCAATGTACAAAACTATACAAATGTAAATGTGGATACATTTGTTGTCTGGGACAAAGAGCAGCCCTCATGACCGAGTGGATAAAGACACTGAACATGGTAGATGGCTGAAGTGTGAAGCTCCCGCCGGGGTCGGAAATATTGCGCATCCATCGATCTAATGGTCTGAGTTTTGGGTGGTTTTCCACATATTAAATGCGAATACGCGTTAGAACCCCTTAAAAAATTCATCCGCCAAAGCAGCCCTCCTTAGGGCAGATAGCCCTCGAGTAGTTTTGCCTTAATATACTATGCAATACATTGGAAAATAGTTATCTTTTTTAAAATAGAAATTGTTCGTTATCAAAGTTTTCTAAAACTAAACGTTTTAAGATACGCTTTTTATTTAAATTTTAATTAGCTATAAAAGTAAAATGAAAATGCCGTGGCATCATCAAAGTATTAACCTACGTGCATGTTTCTGTTTTTATTTTATTTTATTTTTTTATCACAACATACTTTGAATATTGTATTTTATGAATAACGCTGGGAGAGGTTATAGTTTTTTCGTTCCATGTGTATGTACTGCTTGTATTTTGTGGTATTTATGTACTAACAGTGGCGTAGTGAGAAATTTTTCATGAGAGGGGTTACGACTACTAACAACTCATAAACATGTATACGTGTGTGTGTGATTAGAGAGTAAAAAAAAATAAAATAAAAAACCATTTTGTAAGACAAAACACCCGCACGGCTACGACCGTGTGTATTAATCATGTGATATAATCCAATTTCAACACTTAGTGTCACAAATAACTAATTTTAAGGAACTTAGAGCCTCTCAAATTATTTTTACTTCCTTGTACGTAGTATAAGGAAGTAATGTGATCCCGAAAAATTTTGGGGGCCAAATTTCGACAAAAAAACAGATTTTGACTACCTCTAAATTTAATTTAAAAAATTTTTTCGATGCATCCTATCGTAGGCTAGCATGCACGATCATATTAACGCGTCTGCAACTCATTTTGACCAGCGGCGAGTCTGCTGTGGCCAGTTTTTCCATGCCGTCTGTACGTATGTACGTACGTACGTACGTACGTACGTATGTATGTAACTCGCATATCTCAAAAACTATGGGTCGTAGAATGTTGAGATTTGATATTTAGGATTGTTCTATGATCTAGTTGTGCACCTCCCCTTTTGGTGGCAATCGAATGGATAGTTTATGTACAGGACCGCCCAAAAGATTCGAAATACATGACGCTCTATGGGCCGAAATTCATTAAACTCGCCTAGCTCAAAAGCTATTAGGCGTAGAATGTCGAAACTTCATATTTTGGATAGTTGTAACATCTAGTAGTGCACCTCTCCTTTTGGTTCCATTCGACTGGATAGTTTATCTACAGGACTGCCCAAAACATTCGAAATACATTACGCTCAATGGGCCGAAACTCATTAAACTCGCATATCTCAAAAACTATTAGGCGTAGAATGTCGAAACTTTATATTTAGGATTGCTGTAACATCTAGTTGTGCACCTCCCCTTTCGATTCCATTCGACTGGATAGTTTATCTACAGAACCGCCCAAAAGATTCGAAATACATTACGCTCTATGGGCCGAAATTCATCAAAGCGTTTTTTAGAGATATTGGGCTATTTCAAACGACTCAGAAGTGATGTATGCTGTAAAGAGTTAGAAAATGAATTTCTCCATTAAAAAAAGTGTCTTTATCATTTGTAGTTCTGCTACAGGAACACTCAAAAGATTTCCAATACATTACAGTCAATGGCAATTTTAGGGGCATTCATCCATTTCAAGCACAATACCGTCCTACCACATAAGTTAGGTAATGGTCCGACCACGGTCACGTGCCTCCCTCAAGAACTATGCCAAAAGTCGCCAAGCTTGGCGACTTTTGGTGTACGTGTGTGCATATTTAACTCTCAAATCTCAAAAACTACTATGAAATTTCATATATAAGAATGTTGTAACATCTAGTTGTGTATCTCGATTTTTGGTTCCAATCTACAGGAGAGTTTATTTACAGGACCACCGAAAAGAATTTTAGTACTTTAATGTCTATGGACATCTTCAATATAATACAACTGTAGACAGTCATTGTTTGGTACATGCCCAAAAACTCGCCGCCTGTCCTCGACCTTGGCGAGTTTTGGCGAAATATCGCCAAATTTGGCGATAGTCAGTCATTTGGTCCATGCCCAAAGTATCGCCATTTGTCATCGTTCTTGGCGAGTTTTGGCGAAATATCGCCAAATTTGGCGATAATCTGTCATTGTTTGGTTCATGCTTAAAATCTCGCCAAATTTCGTCGACATTGACGAGTTTCGCCGAAATATCGCCAAATTTGGCGCCAAAAATTATTTCGTATTTTGTATAACACTAAAACTTTAACCCGTAGATTTTTGAACTTTTGTATTTAGAACTATTGTAATATCTAACGTTTTCCATATCTTTTTTGACAGCAATCGACTGAGAATTTATTTACAGGGTGAGCCAAATGACTTTATAAATACATTGAGGTGTATGGATGCATTCAATTCATTGAAAGTCTGTGGTCAATGACTACTTTGGCTATCCCCAAAATCTCGCAGACTATCTCAAGTTTGTCGGCTTTTGGTGAAATATCGCCAAATAAAGTGTCAGAAGGAAATCTTTCAAATTGAACTCAGCTTGGCGATATCGATATATTTGTCTAGAAATCGCTAAACCTTACTATTATTGATATTTTATCTCTTTCAAACAAATAAGTTTAGAGGAAGTGCGTCGAAAATATTTTTGATCTAATGGACGTGCAAGGAAGTCATGTGTTGGACACATCAGATTTTTTCATTTGTGATGCAAAATAAAAAATCTGATGTGGACACCACATGACTTCCTTAGACGTCTTTAAATCAAAACTATTTTCGGTGCACTTCATTTAAACGTATTTTTGAAAGAGATGAAATACTGCAATAATACTATGATTAGCGATTATTCTATCCAAATATTTCCGATATCGCCAAGTTGGGTTAAATTTAATAGATCTGTTTTTGACACTAAATTTGGCGATATTTCGCCAAAATCCGACAAGCTTGAGATAGTTTGAGAGATTTTGGGGATAGCCAAAGTAGTAATTAATTGACCTCAGATTTTCAATGAATTGGATATATCCATACGCCTTAGTACATTTAAAATCATTTGGGTGACTCTGTAAATAAATTACCCAGTCGATTGCAATCAAAAAGGTGAAGCACAGTTAGATGTTACAAAATACAAAACTTCAACATCCTACTGTTAAAGGTCTTAGAATGATGAAAGTTAAGCAAAATACAAAATTACTTTTGAGCCAATTTTGGCGATATTTTGACAAAACTTGCCATGGTCGATGGCAAATGGAGATTTTGGGCATGGACCAAACAATGATTGAATGTAGATGTAATATATTAAAGATATTCGTCGGCATTAATGCACTGAAATTCTTTTGGGTGATCCTGTAAATAACTGTCGAGTTAATTAGAACCAAAATTGAGATGCACAACTAGATGCTACAACAATCATATATGAAATTTCAACATTCTACGATTAATAGTTATACATGAAAAGTCGCCAAGCTTGGCGACTTTTGCGTAAATTTTGAGAGGCACGTGACCATGGTTGAACCATTACCACCTAACTATTTGATAAGACGGTATTTTGCTTGAAATGGATGAATATCTCTAAAACCGCCATTGACCGTAATGTGTTGAAATGTTTTTGAGTGTTCCTGTAGAAGTACTAAAAGTGATAAAGACAGTATTTTCTGTGAAGAGATTCATTTTATAACCGTCAGCAATATATCACTTCTGAGTCGTTTGAAATAGCCTTATATCTCTAAAATATGCTTTTTTGATTTTCTGCCCATATAGGTTAATGTATTTAAAATCTTTTGGGTGGCCCTGTAAATAAACTATCCAGTAGATTGGAACCAAAATAGGAGGGACACAACTAGATGTTCCAACAGTCCTAAATATAAAGTTTCAACATTCTTCGTTCAATAGTTTTTGAGATATGAATGTTACATGCGTATGTACAAACGTCAGGGAAAAACTAGTCAAAATGGACTTGCAGTCGATCAAAATGGGTTGTACGTGCATTTATATAAACGTGATATGTATGCGTGCGATGAGATGCATCACAAAAGTTCTAAAAACTAAATTTCGAGGCAGTCAAAATAGGTTTTTTTCGTCAAAATCTGGCTACCGAAATTTTTCGCGATCACATTACTTCCTTAGCCTAACCATGGCACAGTGGTTGTCACTGAAAATGGTAGACGGCCAAAGTGTGAAGGTCCCGCGTTCGGGTCCTATCTCACGGTTGTCGATCTAACGGTCTAGAGTTTTGGTAGTTTTTTTCCAGATGTAACGTGAATACGCGTTAGAACCCCTTAGAAAGTCTTCCTTCCAAGGCAACCCCCTCCCCATCCTTGGCAGATCGCCAAACCGTAGCATTGCCATAATCACACAAACAAACACATTAATTCCTTATACTTTGTTTGTTCAAGGAAGTAAAAAGGAATGGCAATAACTGTTTCATTAATGATAAAAATAATCCTGAGTCTTGAACTGAAATAGAGCTTTTATAATTTTGAAAGAAATTCAGTATTTCTATTGTAAATTACTTTATTATTCAGATGTTTGTAATTTCCATAAAAGTGATGCAAATGAAAGTTTAATTAAAAAAATTTCCCAAAGGTAAAAAATTAAAAAAAAAAAAAAGAAAACCACCCCGGTGGGCAAAATGGGCAGCTACCCAGGCAGCAAATCTCACAACCCTGCAGTTGGCAGGTAGTTCCTTTACCAAGTTTGTCACTTTGCCAGGTTCTACATTTACGTGGTTTATGTTTTAGTAAAACCCCACTATAACAATACTCGATACAGCGATAAATCCTTCTATAACGATAAAATTTTGTGGTCCCACGGAATTTCCGTACAATATAATCTTCCCTCAATATAACGATACATCCCTCCAGAGCGATTATTTAATTTAATTTATAATATTATAAATTGATTTATAATATTATTAATTTTATTTTAAACGCTTAATGAGCATCCTAAAAGCACATTATAGGATGCTTAAGGGGCGACATATATTAGCGTCCCCTAAGCAATAGTTGTTAGTTGTATCGAGGTTTTTCTGAATATAAAAGTCTATCGAGCAAAAAGATTTGTTTACAAGAAACAAGATGATAATTTTTTTTTTATTTTGTATGTGAAATATGAATTGTTTTCCATATAAGAAATATGAATTTAATTAAAATGATGCATAGATGTAAAAGACCTTTAGACAAGAAATAGATCCAGCGCATCAATGTACTTCAAAACCGGTAGTCTTTAATAGAAATACAGCAAAATTTACGCAAATTGGACCTTTGTGATTATTATAATAAGCGTCCAATAGAAGTATACATATAAATCCTTTCCTAGAAAATTGTTCGGGGAGGGGAGATATCACTGATGCTAAACCGCTTGTTCACAAGAGATATACGAATAAAAAAAACCGTTTTGCGTATTTGAGGATGGACGCGAGACGAAAAATAGACCTGTCTCATCTCGCAGAACAGATGAAAAGGTGAATGAAAAGGTTAATCTCATCTCGCAAAAACCTCATATAAAAATGCGAAATTAGTTTGTTTCATCTCGTATGTTGCATAACAACTGTAAATCTGTGCGTCTCGTCTCTGATACAGTGGCGTACAGCAAAACTCTGGCAAGCCCCGCAGATATATTTCTGTGGGGGCCCCCTTCTCTATTTGTTTAAATGTATATATGCCCCACTACAGCACAGACTACACACATAAACTTGAAATACTTTTATTCTTGGAGCATTATGTAAAAATTAAAGTAACCTTTACTTAGCAGTTGATATCGTAAACAACACAGTTTTTCTTCCCGGGTGGGGGGTCGGGGAGTGCTTCTGGTGTTTTTATACTGAGGGGAAGAGGAGAGGATAGTGGCGATGACAGCCTATCATTTGAATTATATTGAATTGGCTGATCGACTTATGAAATATGCTCAAATAAGGGAAATAATAAAATTACAATATAAAAGTAGACAAGGCAAGGGGCTTTGTCTACTTCCTAATCTACATCCTAAGTCTGCATTCCTTCTACATTCCTAGTCTACATCCTAATTTATGGCAAAAAGGCTACTGCTCAGTTACCAAAGAAACAAAAAGATAAAAAGACTCTAGATTAATCCATAAGTAATAGAATTTTAAGTTTAATTAAAGGGTGTTTGAGCAATTTCTCAGCTACCAAGATCTGTTTGTTTCGTTCTTTAAAGAGAAAGTTATAAACTTCATTTCTTCATTTTTTAAAATGCAGCAGTGAACCTTTGGAACTCCCCTTTAGCTTGAGCGCCCCCCCCCCTCTCCCGCATTGCGGAGGGGCTTCCGGTACGCCTCTGCTCGCACAGTGACTGCAAATCTCTGTCTAGCGTCTCTCAAAACAACTTCTAATCTTGAAACCCTGCTGTGAAATATTTCGCTAATTGTTTAGATTTATGTGCGACTTATTGTTGGATAAATATCCGCTATAGGGATGGACCCGAGACAAAAATAGGTCCGTTTCGTCTCACAAAACAATTACAAAACTTTGTCTCGTCTCACAAAACAGTTACAAAGTTTTGTCTCGTCTCGTAAAATGCTGTAAATCTCTGTCTCGTTTCGTCTTGCAAAATAACTGTTCTGCAATGATAAAAATATCTGTCTCGCCTCGCCTCACATCTATTCCTAACCCGTAAATGTTAACTATTATATTTTGGTAGAATATACGAAATAATTCGACCCATTAGCGGAATGATAAGCAAAGTGAATTGTTTTTAGTGTTGTAATAACAGCTAGCGATATACGTAGGCAACAACCATCATCGCCTGAATAACGAAGACCCGAGTTTTCAAAATTTATCTGGCGATACATATCACCGGATGGCGCCCCTAGCACCAACTCTCTTCGGCATTGCTTATTTACCTGTTCTTTTCCAGAGAAAGAACGAGACTGCTCCAAAATGAGGAATTGTGTGTGTGTGTGTGTGTGTGTGTGTGTGTGTGTGTGTGTGAGAGAGAGAGAGAGAGAGAGAGAGAGAGAGAGAGAGAGAGAGAAGAGGAGCAGGGGCAGGGCGCGAGAGCCGGAAAACGTATTGTGCCAAGAAAAGGTGGCGGAGATATTAAGAGATTATTACGCGGGGTTCCAGGAGGAGCACACTGAAATTACTTACCCTTAATTAAACTGAGATTAAAGAGGCGAAGAGAGGCATGGTTGGGCTAGTTTCTGCCTTTCGCGACGGAATGGAAAGAAATGAACAGGAGTGGGAGGCCGAATGCGAAATAAAGCCGAGAATTTTTTCGCTTTTGCAAGGCGAGAGCCGTTCAGTCGGTGTCACGGATATTTGTTCTGCACTCGAAAGGAAAAGTCGTTAGCGGAGTGATTTCTCGAGAATTGTTACAGGTCATGGACGGTGTATTCTGGAATGAGGATGAAATTAAGGGGTCGGGGGTGGAGTGAAGCTTCTGCTGTTTTGCATTTCATTTCCTGTATAGTACGTTCTGTTGAGATTGGTAAATTCTTATGTAAAGGATTTTTTTTTTTTAATGGTAGATACATGTTTAAGGAAGCACCGGCTATTCCTCAATCTTAAATATTATAGAAATAATCTTATATACCTAGCTATAGAGAGGAGGATTTTTCATCCTCCTGTTAGTCTTCATACCACAAAATAAATCCATGTAGGATTTTTGATTGGTATATAAATTGTGTACCTTCACTTCATATACAGACAGTAACGCAGTAACAAGTACCCCCTTTCAACCCTTTAACGCGCGGTGTCCTTAAAGTGAGGACACAGCTCAGACGTTTTGACTGTGATTCACGAAGAATAAATTTGATTTCAGTAAAATACTTAAGGAGGACACAGTTACACGAGAATCCTTTTCTAAATAAGCACACAATTTCCTGTAAAAATTATCGATTATCTGTAAAATGGATGTCAGAATTACTTTTATCAGTACCGGCATGTGCTACAAAAAACTAGACAGACTGCCTAGTGCCGAAAAAGTGCAGCCGTTGTCATCGCTCGATTTAATATCCAGAAATAGGGCAGCCGATAGAATCGACCATCGCGTGCTGGCTGTGTGGCGCCGCACAGTCAGCTGTGTCAAAAATGTCATCGATTCATCGTTTTTCATGGGGTGCGTAGGAAAAAACGATGAATGCGGGTTACAGTAAAATATAAAGAAAGCAATGTTTATGCATACACGCAATGACTGTATACCAACAAATACTAATTTGTTACAAAATTGCAAAACAAATAAATCGAAGATAAAGATTATGTGATACTTATTAAAAAAAACAGTAATTTTTTATGTTGAGTTCAAGATTTCCAAAATTTTTCTGGACGTTTACTGTGATTTTATGTTTTTATAAAAAGTTCATACATTTTTAAATACTTCAAATTGCTTCAGACAAACCATACTAGCATATTCTCAACCTCATCAGCAATGAATATTATCCTTTGCTTCGCCATTTTCATTTTTTTTGAATTTTCCATCCCACATTTCTTCCATTATCAGGATACCGCATGCCAGGGGGGGGGGGATATCGGGATATATTCCCCCCCCCGAAATTTTTGGGTTAGTGATGAAATTCCGTCTATTTATACACATATAAGTTCATATCCTCCCCCCCCCCCCCCGAAAAAAATTCCAGGCGCATATCCCCCCCTCCCCCCGAAAAATTTTCCTGGCTACGCGCCTGCCGCATGCATCAACGTCTTGTGATTCATGGATCATAAAATTCCACGCTATACAGACTCTCTTCAATGCGTAAACACTGTCCATCTGGTCATCCTCAAACCAAGAAATTGTACCAAGAAGCATTAACAGTTGCATGTCATGCGGACCCATTTAACCTTCAATTTCATTTCGGCCAGGAGAAAAGTTTTACAGCGATGAACGCGGGACAGTCACTTTTTTATGAACGATACATGCGGGTTTCTTTAAAGTTATTCAAATACAATTTGTGCAGGTACCATAAAAATAAAACGATCAATACGGGAAAACGATAAATGTACGGTAACGATCGATCGTGGTTTCACTGTAATCAAGTTTTTTTTTTTTTTTTTTTTGTGAGAAATTCTACCTTTTCCAGATTTTGCCCCCTCCTCTCGAAACTTTTTTCTCGATACGCCCATGGTGCAAGTACTGAACCAGAAGCATTTTTCATAGTTGTCTGATGTACCGAACGGATTGAATGAAATCCATGAAAGGTTCCAACAAATAAAATTTCTAAATTTTTTGATAGGGTCGATTACTGCGCCTTTTAAGGAAGTTAGTAAATGGTAACCCTCCTCTCCCCATACCCTTTATTTGACCCTACTATATGAAAAAAGTTTATACTTCAATATAAAAACAATGACCATGACAGAGAATATTCGAATTTTAAGAAGGTGGAAAACGACGTAGAGCCGATATTATAGCCGATAAAGAAGCATCACCCCATTAAAATTTATAGGAATGGATGGGGACTTCATGAAAATGGCGTACAAATATAAAAGTATAATGAGAAACGTATAATTGGTGCTTTAATGTAGTACATTTATTGAAATTAAAACCGAGACCATTATTAAAAACATCTCGTTATAAGCAAGTTTCAGTAGCATTACAGATGTTTACTAGACGAGACAGGCCTAATTATCATTACTACAAAGGGATTTTGCATGACGAGACAAAGGTTTGCAACTGCTATGCCAGACAGCCTTATTTCCAGTTTCGCAATTATCCTTAAGTTACATTGGAGTAATTTAACGAAGTATAATATTTTGTCATTATGTAAAGCGAGAATTGACATTATTAACGCTGTCACTATAATCGAGTTTAGTATATTTCATTAATTTGTTTGAACTTTGCTTGCATATCTTATTTTTCGTAACTTATATTTTAACACTTAAGCAAGGAGGCAACCAGGCGATACTTTTTTTATCAGCTCAAATCAAATGAAACAGATTTAAGACTTATCCTTAGATTGACATAAACTATAGCAAGGAAAATCACGTTCATATCAAGGTTCTGAAACTGGATTATTTCACCTTGTCTGTTTTTCCGTCGTACTTCAAAATATTGAATGCAGGTTAAACCAGCATGTGTTCCCGTGTGCTCAGCTTAGGGGAAAGGGGGAGGGGAGAACTCACTTGCAGGAGTCAAGAGGTCACTAATGCACGCCCTCCATTAAGCTAAGTAGACATTGCTGTCCAGACATCACGGGAACATGTCAGAAGTTGACAGGGGATTGTTACGCTCTAAACTGTGAGCGTGCAAAACAGTTAAACCACACCGACTTGCTCCTGCTTTGTCGACTTAAGGCTAGCGCAGACTCGAGTCCGATCTCGTACGTTAGAATGGCAATTCAAGGCATTTTTCAGTATCTCCTCGATGGATTGCGGAGAAAAGTGTCTCCATTGTGTGCAGGGCGTGCTTTTGTGGAAAAAACACTCAAAATACTGGTGTTAAACGATAAAGTAAATAAAACACACATAAGATGTAACAGGTAAGTAGATACGTACGTTTCGACTAAAAATTGTTTTAGTCTTCCTCAGTCAAAGCCCTTCGTCACGAGAGTGACGAAGGGCTTTGACTGAAAGACTAAAACAAATTGAAGACTAAAACAATTTTTAGTCGAAACGTACGTATCTACTTACCTTTACATCTTATGCGTGTTTTTTACAAAGTTTTTTATTTACTTTAGTGCTTTTGTGGTTTCACGAGTTATCCTTTGTCGGTGAATCCCGACTGGTCATTAAAAGTCAATTTTTCGACCCTGCACTGTTTCCCCCATTTTACGAACAAAGCCTCCACGTGCAAATTGACCATGGCCATTAAAAAACTCCCCTCATACCCTGCAGCGTACAGCAAACGAGCTCAAGTCAACGTTGGCCTTAACTTTCGGCTTGAATGTCTAGGCGAATATTTTCCTGCGAGGAAGCATTTCTGATTTAGTTCTATTGATTAATCAATGTAGCAATGCATGACACTATAATTAGAAAGTCTTCTGCTACGTTTAAGTTGATTATGCGTGTTACTGCTCTCTTCCAATATGTGTGTATAAACTGAGATTTGTCTGTCTGGCTTTGACTTTTGACTTGAAAAGCGAAAAGTTCTTTGTCCTCTATATCTGCGAGTTCTACGGGAAAGCTGAATAAATATCGTTAATGAATCATAGCCCTGTCAGTTATCTGGGGGAATGAAACTGGCTTGTAGCATTGACATATCTGTCCATAAGCTGGGCACGTTTTGAGGGGACGCCAAGGATTTACTCATTTGAACAGTACTTTCTCAATACTCTAATATCACACACTATATACGGTACCATATAAACTTCGCATCTTTACCAGTGCATGCATAGAATGTATTTGGTCCAGTGGGCTCAGTTGATTGAATAGATCCGGTCAAAGTCCGGCTTCTGTCCGGTCACGTATTATCGAAGCACCGGACGCAGGGAGCAATTTCCTCAGATCCGGAATGTTGCTGATTGCAGACTTTATCCAATCACGAGCGCCGAATATTTTCTTTCCTTCTATTTACAGATTCTTTCCCTGTCTTTTTTTTTTTGTTTTGTGTGTGTGTATGTTACAATGGTCATACTTGGTTGTTTTCCCGTTTTCTCCCTCGCAAAGCCAAAGCGTCCCTTATGAGTAGATAAGCATCTGAATCAAAGATTGCAAATCTGCAACAATGTTGCAAAAACAGAAAGTGAAGACGAAAAAAGGAAATATATATATTATGCCTCGACAAATTTTTAGAAACATTCTGAATTTAACAGTGTATTACATTTGCTGGGATTTGGAGTCATTGAAATGATCGTGCAAATATGTTCAACATTTTTCAATGAAGTTGGAGAATCTACATGATTTCAATTTGTCGTTCTCTAATTTCTGTCAGTAGGAATCGATTGATTTAAAGTTTACTTATTTATTTTTCTATGGATTATAACATGTACCGCACCCTAGTAAAAGTGATGCACGTACAGTAAGACCAGTCAGTTTAAGAAGTTTTCCAGGAGAATGGAAGGAAAAAACTTCTTAGGTGACTTCTTTAAAACTTCTTAAACTGGAAATAATTTTTATGAAAACAAATAAAATATTTCAGTATAGATACTCTTTTTTTTTTTTTTTTTTTTTTTTTTAACGTTACAGTAAAGTAACGTTTTTACATCTTTCAACGTACCGTTCAAAAACGACGTAAAAATGAAACATTGATAAACAGCTTTGTTTATTACCTATTTAATACTACTATTGTAAACTTATTTAAATATATATAAATTTGAAGGTGCAAGTAAATTACTTCATAACAGTTTTTTCACTGAAAACAATAACAGAATTTTAAAATAAAACATTTATCATAAAATTGAAACAAACCATACCTCTATTGGTTGCACATCTTTAGTATTAATCGAATACACTTGTGATTTATATTTATGCTGACATTGAATTAAAAAAAAACTTCCATAATTGTCTGATGTGATGATTTTCTTTGATTGTTAATTACTTACAGCATTATGGTATGAATAAAATTCATGAAATCCTTTTTTTTTTACTCGTTTACTGACAAACAAAAGAAGTTGTAAATATTTCAATAAAATAGACTGCTTTTTAAAAGGAAAGTATGGCTAAAGGTACCCGCTGTACGTCCTTTATTTCACCTTCCACATGGGAAAAGTTTCTCCCAATATAAAAATATTCAGTTTTAGGAAGGTGAAAAAAGACATATAACCGACATTGTGCGCCTTATAAACGAAACAATATCTCACTAAAATGAATACGAATGGATTGGGACTTCACGGAAACAACGTATAAATGTAAAAGTCGTTTAAATGAAAATCGTGTAAACGGTGGAAAAAAAAATGTAATAGTTTAAAAAATAAATAGGGGCAGAAATGAAGGGGTTCAACTTTTTCACACCCCCCCCCCCCACGCTTGCCCAAGAATTTTTAACATAGGGTCCACAATTTTTTTTTTTTTTTTACTTTTAACATAACGCCTTCTAACGTTCCTAACTTCCTGTTCTTTAATTGAAGTCTGCTTCACTGTTAAAACAAGTGGTTCAACGTTTCACCATTATATGGTGCTGAATTAGCTGCATCCTTCCCAAGGAGAAATATTATTCCATTTCTTGGTACTTTCTCCAAGACCATGATTAGGTAGAAGGTTGAACCATGATTTGGTAAAAAGGTTGAACCATGATTTGGTAAAAAGGTTGAACCATGATTTGGTAAAAAGTTTGAACCATGATTTGGTAAAAAGGTTGAACCATTATTTGGTAAAAAGGTTGAACCATTATTTGGTAAAAAGGTTGAACCATGATTTGGTAAAAAGGATGAACCATGATTTGGTAAAAAGGATGAACCATGATTTGGTAGATAGGTTGAACCATAATTTGAGAAATAATAGAACCATGCTTGTGTAATAAGTTGAACCATGATTTGGAAAATAGGGGGGAAATCTGTCAGATGCAAAAAATTGCATAAATTTCATTCATAAAAATTATTTAGCACTGTAAAAATGTGTATATTTACCAAATATTTTCAAATACTTTACTTATAATTTTTTTTTTTATATTTACCTTAATTACATATACTTCAATTAAAATTTTTTAAAAAATTATACTTTTTTTCCCTGAATTAACAGATTTTTAAAAATATATTTTCCATTGATAAGGTATAAAATTAAAGTATTTGAAAATATTTGTTCAATTTATGTATTTTTTTATCAAGAGAAATTTTTATGAATAAATTGCTTGCAATTTTTTACATCTGGCACTGAGATTTCCCTCTTTATTGTCTGGAGATAAGAATCTTCTATCTATTATCTAATCTTAAATCTAGGAATAAAAGGGAATTACTGTCAAACATCGATTGTGCAATACAAAACTTTTTTGGTGCTATCTTCTTTCTCCACCTGAAATTTGAATATGTTTCATAATAACGGGGTTTACAGTGTCTAAAATTCCTACTTCCATAGAAATTGGGAACATTTGAACATTTAAAGTATGATGCCTCGTTTACATTCAGCTCACTTTTGCGGCAGTAAGGAAGGGAAGTGAGAAATACTAAAATGTAAGCACCCCCTTCTACTCGTGCTGTCTCCCACTCCCTTCTAAACAGATTTTTTTGGGCAAGGCAAACTGCAGCATGAGGGGAGTGAGTATTTATACTCAACACGCTCGTTCATTTGGTGCCAATACTAGTCTTTTGACCCTGGGATTCTGATTGCTGTGTGTAAGAAGTGGGTTCGGGAAGGTGAGAAGAAAGTATGGCAGAATGCGAAACCCCCCCTCACTGCTACTCTATACTGCTGCAGAAATATTTCTGCGAGCCCGGGAGAAAATGGGAATGGTTGAATGTAAACGGGGTATTACAGTAACTGTTGAAAGTGTTTTTAGATATTAATTATGTATCAAATAATACATGCCAATTATTCTTAGTATTAGATCAATTAGGTACAACTTCTATAAAGGTAGGAATTTTAGAAAAAGTAAAACCTGTTATATTATCAATCCCTATTATAATAATGATAAATCCACAAAAGTGGGAAGTAAATATTTTTTACAATGAAGGAATGATCTTGGTTCGTGTGACATGATCATGCAGCATGTTTATCTGGCATAGATGTTTTTAGTTTTATTTTTAAAAACATTTTCATACTTAAAATAAAAGTACCACCCCCCTTTTTTTTTTAAAGTTACAAAAAGCCCTTCCTAAAAAATCAAAAAGCTTTTAATTTTCAAGTTAGATTTCAAATAGTTTCCAAAATCATAAATATCTACATAGAATCACATTTTTAAAGCGGTGCAATGAAGTCTCCTATAGATACGAGTTGACTCATTCCTCCATGTTTTGCTGCGGACTGCCAGATTTAGCACCTCTTTTGGCACATTTCTCGAGAGATAAACTCATGCTGTGAAGCTGAACATGCACACTAGATTCCCCACCAATTTCGTTTTTCTGTCAATTTCAGTAGGAAATTCAAACATTATGCGATTTTAACTACGACAATTCAAATAATTGAAGGCTGAACAGCCATCCATACCCTATGATCTTTTGATTCAAGACCTAAAACAATGTTTTGTAACTTGAAATTGTAAGAACAAAAACTGTCCCATGTTAAAGCAATGGCAGATGTGCAATAAATGGCATCCCTTTGGCAACAAAATATTGAATGCTTCAGCCTGTGTTACAGGAGCTCTAGGTGCAATATGCTTTTATAATCATACTCAATTAGTGAAAATTTGTTGCCCCACCCTAAGAAATACATTAATTTTACACATATATAATAACATTATTAAATTTATGTTAGATAATATTCACGAAAGTCGGAGCTCTGCTGCATGTATTAGCTCTAGAATTGCCACAGCTATATAAGTGGTAACATATGATGCCAGGAAGGAAATGTAAATCAAAATTACTTTGAGTCCCAACCTTATAATTTTTTTAAGCTCATGCACAGACAGTGAAAATACAAAGAATACTACAAATATGTTTCAATTAAAGATAAAAATAATCAGCTTACTAACCCCACCCCCTCTCTTCTTGACATCTTTGTAAGAATGTTTATATACATCCATAATTTTTTTAAATCAGATTAATCACTTGTATTCGACAACAATTTAAGGCATAAAAAAACAAACAAAACCCAAATTCAATTTTTTATTTCCAATTCAATTATTTTCAATTTTTTATTAAATATAAGAAATATTAAATTTAAAACAGTAGTAACATTCACACACTTTTATTGTACAATAGGCAAGATGGATTTCTTAAGCACGTAAATCCATGAAAGTGTATCTAAATGTTATGAATAAGTACAATTTAATGAACGTTCTTTAGTAAACTAAGAGTTATCATTTACACACAATAACTAGTAAAGAATGATGGGGGGGGGGGGAAAGTTCTTTCTTTTTACTTTTATTAAATTTAAGACAAACACTTAATTTAAACCACCAGTTTTATAATACAATAAGGTGGTGGTTGTCAATGTGTCACACAATTTTATACTACCATTGGCAAAATAGAATTTTTAACAAGTAGAAAAAGACAATTTAATGTCTAAATAAAATTACTTTGTCTGAGACACACTTAAAATAATAGCAATATACAACCTGTCAGACAGACATTGCAAGTCTGATGAAGGATTTCAGAAAAATTGCAATTTCTGAACAAATTCTTAACAAGCCTAAGAAAATAAAGAAAATTTCAGAGAGTTGACACGTCTGTCATTCAAATTACCAATACATGGCTGCCATTGCCTAGTCACACTATATCTACATCACAATATCTAGTACTTTTTCCAGGAAAAATTACATTTCCAAGTAAAAAATATATTCAAAATACTTTGTTGAATGAATTATTCTTTTGTATTAAATATCAAATACTTTGGAATTATTGTCATGGCCCTTTTATATTTATACAATGATAAAGGATAAATATCTATAAATCAAAGAGATTCAAAATTTTGACACCTATTGGATTTTTCAGTTTAAAGGCTCTTATATGAAAAATTGTGCTACTAATAAATGTTCGACAAATAAATTTTGTACATGAACCTTTACGAAGAATTATTAAAATTTTATCAAAAACTCGTTCATCTTTATCAAAACCAGATATAAGGCAATGCCTCTTTTGTAAGCAATTCCATTTATCTGTACCTTTGATAACGAATAAAAATTTTCACACCCTACAAGTAATTGTTTAATTTCTGCTGAATATCTGTTCACATTAATAAGTTCACTCCCTGAAACTATATAGCTTTTTCCTACAGATCTTGAATACTCCAAATTGTAATAGCACTGCATTTGCTGTAACAAAATCATCTGACTTCCTTTTTTGCCTATTTAATTTTACTTCTAAACATGAATCCTCTTGGCGGATTTTTTTTAAGCTTATTAAAAGCTTTATTTCCCACCCTGCTGTACCCGAACCTACCAACATTTTTTAAATAGGGAAATTGTGAGACAAGAGCATCACAAATTTCTAAGCGTTCTGCTTTATTTGGATAGCACTTAAATTTGTATGCATAGCTAGCCAAATGGCTCACAAGCTCTGACGACAAACTCAACAATTTTTCATTAGTGAGGGCCTCTGCTAAAGGCTTTGAAAATTCACTAATTGGCAAATTTATTTGATGTGGCCATTGAGGTTTTAAGTTTAGCTGTACAGTAACATCTAAGTTTTTGCATGTTTGCTCTAACAAATCCTGAGTTAGAAGCGCATTTGAAAAAGGGGGGTTATCAGGACAATCTACTACTTTTTCTTCGATTGGATCTATTAAAGATGTAAAAAGTGGGCTATATGTTGCCTTAATAGGACAATCTATAACTTTAATGGTTTCTCTATCTTTTAGAGATGATATTTCTTCAACATCTACATAAGTTTTGAAATCTGGATCATAGCCAGTGATCGCGATAACGCCTCTAGATGCGTATTTCATGCTTTAGAAATTCAGAATACGCCTTAAAAATTTCGGAATGCGTATTTTTACGCATTGCTTTTCCATATAAAATTAGGTATATTTTGATAAATAATTATGATTTGTTGATTTTAAATTTAAAAATCCAATTATTGCACCAGATTTTGTTCAACTGACATTTATGTACCTTGACGTATAATTAGTTATTATTTATATGTCAAATGCAATTTAATTATGTATTTGAATATTTAGCATAATTGTTCGTTGTTTAATTACTCCTTTGGAAAAGAAAATACTCTTTCTAAAAAGGTTAAGAAGTATTTTTACTCTTCTGAAAAAATCCTAGATCGATCACTGATCATAGCGTTGAAGAAAATAATCATCTCTGTTAAGCCCAAAGGCGGACTGCAAGACATCATAAATTTGTGCACCCTCACCCTGTAGGAAGGATGATGCCTTGATACATGTGAAGTAAACGAGGAGAACACAGAATACTCTTTTTTGCAATCATTTAGAGGACACAAAATTATGTCATGATTTTTAAAATGTGAAATAAATTTTGAAGGCAAGTAAGTTTGGAAATCACAGCTATTACATATTAATTTATTTACGCTTCTACCTTTAAACTCATTATGTGTAAACAAATGCTTCTTAAATTTTGAAAAACTATTAAATGTTAAAGGACAGTCTCTCAAACCACAAATATAGTTGAAGTTTGGATTATGTCTGTGAAAATTTCTTGTGAGACTTAGATATAAATAGATACAGTGGAACCCCGATCTATCGTTCCCGCATTCATCGTTTTCACGTATTGATCGTTTAATTTATATGGTCCCTGCACAAGTTGTATTTAAATAACGTTAACGAAACCCGCATTTATCGTTCGTCAAAAAATCCTTTTACTGCGTTGATCGTTGTAAAATATTTCTCCTGACCAAAATGAAAGCGAAATTCAGATGTATCCATATAGCATACAAACTTATTTATTTTCTGGTATGACTTCTTGGGTTGATAATGGTGTAGATGAAGAGTTGTTACATTATGCAGAGCATGTGGTGTGAAATTTAGCGATTATATTTCCTTTAATATAGACGTAGCGACGTATCCTAAGAATGGAAGAAATGTGTGGTGATGCAAAATATAAAAATAATGGCGAAGAAGCAGAGAGTAATATTCCTGCCGATGAGACAGCCTACACTAGTGCCAAGTTTATCGAATGAAATTACAGTATTTGGAATTGTATGAACTTTTATATACAAACATGAAGACACAGAAAAGGCAAGAAAAATATTGTAAATCTTTAAATTTTTCGGTTAATTAAAAAAATTAAGGAAAAACTCAGTGTAAAATTACTGATTTTTCAGAAATAAATATCACTTAATTTTCTTCAACTGCAATTTGTTTCTTTTACAGTTTAGTAACAAATTAGTATTTTTGGTATGAATATATTGTGTGCATTCATAAACATTGTTTTCTTCGTATTTTGTCTTAACCCGCATGCATCGTTTTTTTTTCTACGCACCCCTTGAGAAACGATAGATCGAGGTTCTACTGTAGTAACAAAATTTCTACTACATTTAAAACAATTAAACATTTTTAAGGAATAAATATTTCTCAAAGAGTGAAATTATTTAAATTCTGTAGGCAAAATTTTTGGATTTTTTTTTTCCATAAATACATCAGACAGACAAAAAGGAAAAACTCTGGAAAAATTTTAGCAAGATTTTGAACATTCATTTGCATTCTGTTAGAAAAACATTTGAGCAATAATAATACTTACGAATTTCAAGTACTACAAATATTGTAACTGCAACAAAAGTAACATTTTTCTTTAAATAAACAGAAAAAAAATTAACATTATTTTTTTACCAACTTACTGTACAAAGTAAGTACTTTAGGGGGTACTTTACCACAATTAATTTTCAAGCAATAGTTCTGAATAAATATTAAAGTGCTATAAATTTCTTTGGGATATGATATACAGTTAAGAGCAGAAAATCCGCAAACGTCCGAAATCCTCACTCCTTCTCCGATGTAAATAATGAAATTTGCAGTCATCCGCCAGTGATGAAATTGTTGAAAAGTGTCTTGAATCCAAAGATAAATATGATTCTGATGATGATGATAAAAACTTTGGTAATAACAATATTAATAAAATCCGTTTAATAAAAGTTTAAAGTTTGGAGTAGAATACCTTAAATTTTTAGAACAGTAAAGTTCTGTAACAAAACAAGAATTAATGATAATATACAATTTGCAAAAATAAATAAATAAAAGAAAGAAAGAAAAGGAAAAGAAAAAAATTGAAAGCAGAAAAAATAACATTTTAAAACAAATCACCATAGAACATGCTTTCAAAATTAGAAAAAGGAAATATTGAAACCATTTGCTTTGCTAGTCTTCACATATTTTTTTTCTTTTTTCTCCTATGCTTTTGTATTTAATGTGAAAATATAAGTTAAATACTTTTGACTGTGCTTTTATTTCATTGTAATTGTATTCTACTTTTTTAAAATTAGAAATGTAATGATTTATCTTTTATGGCCCGAAATCCACAAAATCCTAAAATCCGCACAAGCCATGGTCCCAAGCTGTGTGGATTTCTGGCTCTCTACTGTATTTAACGTATAATAAAATGATAATAATAGACAAACAGCTGCAATAAAGTCTTTTGTCTGCACTAAGCAACGGTTTTCTGCGACAACACAGAAATTTCCATCAGTTACACTGCCAAGTGAAAATATCCTCGGAAATGCAGATTGAAATTCTGTATCAAAGCTTGAGACCTAAAAGAAAAATAATAATATTGTTGATTCCCTTTCTAAAAAGAAAAAAAAATGAAAAGAAAATTGAAACAATAGCACTAGAATGACTTTAAAAGGGGTATGTCTTTCTCCTGAAACAGTACACTCTCAAGTTAAAGTTGCCCTATCTCTCTGCTAAATATTTAAAATTAGATAAAAATTATATTTGACTTTTATTTTAAATTCTAGAATACTTGCTTTATCATGATAAATTATCCCTCATTACTTTGTTATTATTCAATTTATGTATTTAAAAATTAACTTTAAAACTTTTTACTTATTCATGGAAGTGTCAAGTACCATAAAAATCGGGAGAAGGGCCGCGGCTCATACGAAAAAAAAGTTAAACTTTTTCAGGGTGAGGCCCATCTGATATTTTTTCCCCCTCCAACTTTAAAACATTTTCTTGTATTTTTCACTCACTACTGTATGGATGCATTAATTTAAAAGAAAAAGAAAACCAAACCTTAAATCTATGACTGCCTAATTCCCTTTTTCCTCAAATAATTAAATCATTTGAGTTTGCTCTATGCCTGTTTGATACACTTTCTCGGATGTGAAAAACCTGGAAAGGTACATGGGGCTAGAAACACCAACATCACACATTTGATTGGCTGACAAGTTTCATTTTTAAACACACCAGTTTTTATAGTAACTGCATCATTAATTTAGAATATATTATAGCACCAGATTCTTGTACTATTTTCTATTTGTTTATTACAGCCCTTGTTTACATTTTTACTGCTGCGGCCCTTACGCCGGTGTGGCCGTTTTGCCAGTTTTTACGGTATCATGATGCTAAACGAAACATACACAAATGCTAAAAAGAAAAATTAACAATATAATTTAAAAATTAAACTTTGCTTTTTAAACTAGCATCAATTGTTTTTTTAAAGCGACAACTGCTTACACATTCTTACCGATTTAACAAAGTACTGCCTAGGTTCTTTTAGTAAATAAGGGAGAACAAACAAGCCCATTTTTTTAACAGCAGTAGAAGTATCCTCAACTTCTCTCAAACAATTGATAATTGCATTAGTGTCATCTCTTTCATCTTTCAAATTTTTTTTGGACTGGAAAATCTGAAACAGATGAGCACCATGACGTTCTGCAAAAGAAAAGATTTCTTCTCTGATATTAACCGAAGAAATTCTTCAAACTGCTGCTCCTCTTGGAAGAAAAGTGGATACGCTTCAATTAAGCTGTCCACAGTTGCACGATTGTTTATTGAGCTGTGCCTAAATGAGTATGTTATGGCCATAAGTGCATTGATTTTTTTTTTTTTTTTAATCCTGAAAGGAAATACTTTTCTTGGACTCCAATCATTCCAGATCTGTGAAGGCTTTGTGACAGCTCCGTTTCCCCCTCAACATGATCAGGAGCCCAGTTAATTTCTCCTTTCTCGGGATTTAATTTAATTCTCTTGGGGGTAACAAAATCAACTGATTTCCTTTTTTGCCTATTTAATTTCAATTTATTCTTTTCAGTAATTTGTGCAAACAAAAATTTACACATTTTGAAAAAAATCTTAAAATCTATAGAAAATTTTGAAAGAGATCCATTAGTTTAAGTTAATGATTACATATCTGTATACCAACTTTTTATTTCATTCGCTGTACTTGTAGTTGATGTATGAACAAAAATTTAAGCATTTTGACTAAATTTTCACAAAATTCTAAAATCGTGAAAATATTTGATGTTCAGGTTGAGTAACCACCTATTAATATGTCAAATTTTATTTAATTTGTATTCAGTCGTTATATGTGTGAACCAAAATAAGCATCACAGACAGAATGACAGGTACTTTTTTTTTAATGGTTTTCCAGGTGCTTAAAAGGGATAAAAATAGAAAGAGGTTTACATTTTAGGTTAATGTACAGTAAAAAGTTTTGTACAGATATAGGAAATTTGACTGAATATAGGATTTTTGTAAAATATAGGACGTTTTTGGCAGTTTAAAAAAAAATATTAGAAATATAGGATATATAGGACGACTGAGAGCCAGCCCTGTATCTGAAATAATAATTAATTCTTAATGTGATTTTTCCCAGTGAACATCGCTACCCCTAAGTAAACATAGCAGTTGCAGTCGACATGAGGTGAATTTTTCTGACTGCATATTATAGCACAGTTCTTCATAAGATGAAATTTTGTTCTCGTAACAAACTAGAATTAGCACTTTTTTTTTTAGCCCAACTCAATAAATATTTTTGAAATTACATAAGTACAGTAATCGAAAACAAAGCTTATATCTATTACTATAATCAAGAAACCATGCAGAAATTCATAATTAACTCACAGATTACTATGGCTCTGGATACAACCAATTTGTGCTAATAGATTAGAACTTCTTTAAAAATTCACATATAAATACTAAAAGGATTAAAAATATACACACATTATCGATACATACATATACAGAAAACTTGGTATATTGGCTCTGAATACAATAAATTTGTGTTAATATTCTTATTATATTAAAACTCATTTTAAGAATTCACATATAAATACTAAATGAAATAAAAATATACATACCTAATCGGCTCCAAAGTACAGTTTGCAGCACTGTAACATACAACACACGTTGTCAAAATCAAAACAGTTTTTTTTTCTTAAATACCATGCATGCCTATAGAATCTGAAATAATAGGATAGTGCTGTTATAGAGTGTAAAGAAATTTAATTTCAACTTTGTCAAAGAAATATAAAATACAATACATCAATCAAAATACACAGGGAATAAACTACTCATATCTAAAAATATATATAAAGAGAACTTACAACACTCAAATTCAAATAATACCTAATTTTATATCCAAAAGAAGTTTTCTTAATATTATACAGCTTTGAAATTTTTACCTTATTTGTACATAAGTAATAAGCATAACATAATGAACTTTTATTTATGTAATTTCTTAGAACAACTACAGATGCTTTATTTCAAATCAAATGTATTCAAGCAGTAGCGTAGCCAGAAATATTTTTGGGGCATGGCTGACAACTCAAAAATTAGAATGCAGTACAGCTTGTAAAAATTGATATAGCATATACAGGGCCTGAAATTTCAGCTTGGAATATACTTGCCAAAAAAATAATGTATTCGCCCAAAAGTTGAGTTGCCGTATATTTTACTTTTTATGTATTTTGGGATTTTTTTCTAATTAAGAAATGCTAGAAATATGCCAAGTTATTTTATATAATAAAATGGTCTCATTGTAATTGAAAATCATTTTAATGTATTGTATTTGAGATTTCATAAAGATTGTAGTATTTATGAACATAAATGAAGAGCCAATTAAAAAAAAAAAAAAAGTTTCGCTTTTAAAGGGTCATATCTAATACGAATTTGTGTATATTTGCCTGTCAGAACTAAAGTACTACCACTAGTTAGTGGCATCATCTGGATGAAAGTTTTCAACATCTGGCCCATTTATATGGATATAGTTAAAAAGATCGTTCATAGTGCTTGTTGATAATGCATTCCTATATGCAGTTTTAATTCGGTTAAAAGCTGGGCTGCGCAAAACGTGAAGAGAGAATGCATAGGCATAAAGGGCACTTCGCTTTAATTGTTCTGCTGAACATATCGTTTTTTTTTTTCTTTTTCTTTTAAAGGATAAATGGTATGTGAAATTGTATCTTTACATAATTTCTACATCCGGCTGTGTCAACTTTTTTTTTCCATGTATGAACATGAACTCCATCCATAATTAGACCAAATTCGAACTCACCAACAGCGAGTCGGTGAGTGGAAATTTCGTGCCCCGACACACACACACACACACACATATATATATATCTTTGGGGAGGGAGGGTGAGGGCGACACCAGAGAAAGGAATATCCCCTTGAATTTTTGCCTGAATATTTTCGCATATAAAAATGAATTAAAGAAAACAAAGGAAGTTCTAAAAAATCATAAATCGAGTATAAAACCTTTAATATTGGAAATACATACTTTAAAAAAAAAATGGCTTAGGTCCATAGCTGAACTTAAAGTTCATGAAATTAAGGTAAACTTTCAAATGTACCATCATAGAGATTAGTGATGTACCGAGTAGCAGAATACTCGACATTTACTACTCGGACTGAGTGTAGTGTTGGGAATTAAAAACACACTAAATGTTCAATGATAATCGGTGTCTGTCTGCTGTAGCTCCAGAAAGGATTTTACAGCAAGTTCTGTTGCTGAGTCTCGGGAGATGGAGTAAATTAAAAACTGAGAGGTGGCTTCTATCTTTGAATCAAATAAGTCCACAGACGAGTTAACGGATGTGAAAAGCGAGGGGAGGTAAGAGATCACGCATGGAAGCACCAAATTGCATGGAAAACAAAGAAAATCAAATTTATTTGCAAATGAAAACTATTCAAAAACTGACATGGATTTCACAAAAACTTCTTTTCCTTAAATAAGAGCATCTAATTCGAAGTAGCAAATTATTTTCCCAGAAAGCTTCATAGGCCACAGAGGAAGACATCGAGGGCCGCAGGCAGCCTGTAGGAAACCCTTAGTGTAAATCAATGAGAAGCAATAGCTGAAATAAGCATTAATTTCTAAATAAGTGGATGAGCTACTAATTATTGCTACCTTGGGTAGTCTCATAATAGTTGCATAGATGGCATGCCAAATTTTTGAGTGCATATAGTACAGTGTTCTATGAGGGTTTTTTTTTTTGAAGGGGGTGGGTGAGGAAGGGCAACCATTACATATTTTTGAAATTATCTAAGTCATGAAAATTCACTGGAATATTAAACTTTATTTATTCATTAGTATTTTTCATTAGGCATGACTTTTCAGAAATGTTTTGTTCGTTGATTATTACATCATATATTTTGCAAGAAAAATCTGAATTTTAACATTTAGCAGAATATTTAACAGTATGGATACTGAAAGTTTATGCCTTTCTGCTGAATACATTTACCCCATAATTGTAAAACAAACCCCAAGACAGTAGGGTTGGCTGTCCGTCCAGGCTAATCGCAGACGTACGGTAACCCAAAACAAAGCTTGCATGCATTGCGGGAATAATTCTGTAAGCAGGGGCAGGTTTAGTAGGCGAATTTCTTTTTTTTTAACGTCTATATACAAGAAAACATAAAACCAAAGCTACAATACACTTATCTAAACAGCTTATTAAAACCTTTCTACACATATTTCAAATGAAATATAATACAAATTGAACATAACCAAAACACTACCTCTACACTGCCCCGCTTACGGAATTTATCTCGTACTTAAGTGATCACAACAAACCAGATACAGGATTAAGCACCCGGCAAGAAGCAGCACACTTGTTATATTTTGGCTCTGAATTCAATAAATGTGTGGAAAACATAAATCTTAAATAATATAAGGCGAAAAATTCACATCTAAATACTAAAACGATAAAAAATACACATACTTTTTTGATTGACAGAAATCATATAGGCAGCTGCATGCGGCACAGTCGTATTTAAGCTCTAAATACAGTAAATTTGTGTTAATATTCTTATTAGGTCAAAACACATTTCAGAATTCACATATAAATAATAAATGAATGAGAAATATACAATACATACCTTATTGGGCTCCAAGAAGAGATTATGCAGATACGAATACAGACACCTTCACCTTCTTGCTAGCCCTAACGCGAACGGTCGCGGATGCCGCTGTCGCTGTGTTGTGTTTCTCAATGGTTGGTTGGTTTATTTCGATCGCTGAACAGCGGAGAAAATACTGAATCATGGTGTAACTTCGAACCATACTTCAAGTTGAACCAATATATCTTGTTTTTGTAAAAGTGATCGCACCATCTTTTAGTAACTCGGTTTACTTTTCACCAATGCATGGTTCAACGTTGAACTGATAGTTTTAACAGTGTACACCATTGTGTATAAAAATGAACTATCACACAAAGAAAAAAAAAAAAAAGGGGGTGTGGCATGTATCGCGTGTTTTTCGTGAATACGTGTACGTAATGAGTAGTATTATCTAATATAGAAATAATATCAAAGTATGGAGAACGCGATATATAGAAGCGATTACATCATCCACTTGGATATGCTGTTTATAAAATTCCTTACTCGGGGGCCCCAGCTGCAGATCTACGGGTGCCGTCGTTTATCCACTCGGACGCCTTCATTCTTTTATGTTCATGGCACCGCCTCACTCTGTCATATGGCGTTTTACGGTTATCATTGGATTGCTCTTGAGAAGCCCTTTCCAATTGTAAACGTTCTCTATATTTCGATTTGGTTTTCGACGAGTATAGGTCGACACTAAATTATTTTTTTCTATTTTTTTATTTTAACAAAATATAGATTCATTATAGCTATTTCACATTAATGTTTTATAAACGAAATCGATAGAACTTGACGAGAGCTGGCGATCGAAACCTAAAGGAACGTTTCAGATTCTCCGAGTCAAAATTTATACTAAACGTACATTATACATCGCAACGAAATGACCTCAAAATGGCGGCGCTTCTCTCTCCGCCGCAAGCGATGCGTCCCTTTCCTCACTCAAAGTAAATGAATTCTTTAATCCTTTAAATATCGAGTGGTGTAAGTAAATTCTGGATGTATATGATAAATATGTAACTGCAACATTAACTGTATCCCCCCGTTTGTTATCATCAGTTTTCTGAATTGCCTCTCACTATGGATGCAAATTTAAAGATGTACTCCTATTCACGTCAAAACAAACAAAAGTCATAAACTATTTTGAAAAAAATCTGATGTGTCCAACACATGACTTCCTTGCACGTCTATTAAATCAAAAATATTTTTTACGCACTTCCTCTAAACTTATTTGTTAGAAAGATATAAAATATCAATAATAGTAAGATATAGCGATTTCTAGCCGAACATTTCGATATCGCCAAGCTGAGTTCAATTTGAAAGATTTCTTTCTGACACTTTATTTGGCGATATTTCACCAAAAGCCGACAAACTTGAGATAGTTTGCGAGATTTTGGGGATAGCCAAAGTAATCATTGACCACAGACTTTCAATGAATTGAATGCATTCATACACCTTAATGTATTTAAAGTCATTTGGCTCACCCTGTAAATAAATTCCCAGTCGATTGCTGTCAAAAAAGATATTGAAAACCGTTGGATATTATAATATAGTTCTAAATACAAAAGTTCAAAATTCTACGGGTTAAAGTTTTAGAGTTATACAAAATACGAAATAATTTTTGGCGCCAAATTTGGCGATATTTCGGCGAAACTCGTCAATGTCGACGACATTTGGCGAGATATTAAGCATGGACCAACAATGACAGATTATCGCCAAATTTGGCGATATTTCGCCAAAACTCGCCAAGAACGATGACAAATGGCGATACTTTGGGCATGGACCAAATGACTCACTATCGCCAAATTTGGCGACATTTCGGCAAAACTCGCCAAGGTCGAGGACAGACGGAGAGAATTTGGGCATGTACCAAACAATGACTGTATACAATTGTATTATATTGAAGATGTCCATAGACATTAAAGTAATAAAATTCTTTTCGGTGGTCCTGTAAATAAACTCTCTAATAGATTTTAACCAAAAATCGAGATGCACAACTAGATGTTACAACAATCTTATATATGAAATTTCATAATAGTTTTTGAGATTTGAGAGTTAAATATGCACACACGTACACAAAAAAGTCGCCAAGCTTGGCGACTTTTGGCATAGCACTTGAGGGAGGCACGTGACCGTGGTCGGACCATTACCTAACTTATGTGGTAGGACGGTATTGTGCTTGAAATGGATGAATCTCCTAAAATTGCCATTGACCAGAATGTATTGGAAATCTTTTGAGTGTTCCTGTAGCAGAACTGTAAATGATAAAGACACTTTTTTTAATGGAGAAATTCATTGTCTAATTCTTTACAGCATATATCACTTCTGAGTTGTTTGAAATAGCCCAATACCTCTAAAAAACGCTTTGATGAATTTCGGCCCATAGAGCGTAATGTATTTCGAATCTTTTAGGCGGTTCTGTAGATAAACTATCCAGTCGAATGGAACCGAAAGGGGAGGTGCACAACTAGATGTTACAACAATCATAAATATAAAGTTTCAACATTCTACGCCTCATAGTTTTTGAGATATGCGAGTTTAATGAATTTCGGCCCATTGAGCGTAATGTATTTCGAATGTTTTGGGCGGTCCTGTAGATAAACTATCCAATCGAATGGAACCAAAAGGGGAGGTGCACAACTAGATGTTACAACTATCCAAAATATGAAGTTTCGACATTCTACGCCTAATAGTTTTTGAGATATGCGAGTTTAATGATTTTCGGCCCATAGAGCGTAATGTATTTCGAATCTTTTGGGCGGTCCTGTACATAAACTATTCATTCGATTGCGACCAAAAGGGGAGGTGCACAACTAGATCATAGAACAATCCTAAATATCAAATCTCAACATTCTACGACCCATAGTTTTTGAGATATGCGAGTTACATACATACGTACGTACGTACGTACGTACCTACGTACGTACGTACAGACGGCATGGAAAAACTGACCACAATAAACTCGCCGCTGGTCAAAATGAGTTGCAGACGCGTTAATATGATCGTGCATGCTAGCCTACGATGAGATGCATCGAAAAAAATTTTAAAATTCAATTTAGAGGTAGTCAAAATCGGTTTTTTTTGTCGAAATTTGGCCCCCAAAATTTTTCGGGATCACATTACTTCCTTATACTACGTACAAGGAAGTAAAAATGGGCAACTTTAAACCCCCTTTTATATATTTTTATAAAATTCCTTATTCCTTCCTTATTCTCCTTCCCGTTTTATATATTTTTATAAAATTCCTACTTTTATTTCCACATTTATTTTTCTGTTATTTACCAAATAAAACATTTCGTCAAAACACAAGTTACATTGCAAAATCGTACGCCAATGATCGTGGTGCATAATAGATATTATCACAGTATTGATGACAAGACAACAAAAGCCTGTTACGATCGAGCATTCCGTCGCACTGTATAAATCAAACTGCTAGAGAACAATGCTGTATTCAGCCATTTAAAGACCTTTTCTTCCAAGCGATTGGATAATTTGTGACCTCTGGATATCACTCCGGTCACGTAGTGTCCGAGAAAGTCGGACCGCAGCAGTCAATTTCCTTTTCTTTAAGAAATCGAAAAGAATGCACTGAGAATATAGGAACTTGGACTGATTGCGTCCGGTGTACGGAAAGTAACGGACAAATCTGACCATTTAAACTACGTGTGCTGAGCATTCTACACTTTTTTTATTTTTGCTGTTTACATACAAGTTTTTTACAAAACTAAACAGAAAAATAAATCAGGTCCAGGGCATTGATTTTTGAAACGCTTCTGAACCCAAACTAGTTGTATCCAATTGTGGCTGGTTACAATTCAAGTTCAGTAGTTAAATTCATGTTCAGTGTCTCAGTTGTGGGCACGGAAACAGTATTTTCTCTCCAAATTGTTAATGGATATGCAGATACAGTACTTTATTCTCCTTCCACATAGCATGAGTATTTAAAATTCAGCAAATGATTAATGCCTATTTAAAATCTGTCTCACTTGCGCAATCGCTGGGTTCTGGTGGAGCTTTCAAAGAACCATTCTGGGAAGCAACCGATCAAAGAAGAGGAGTCTTCTCTGTTGCATCTTTCTAATGATGAGACCGAACAGGTTAAACATGCAGTGCCGTAGCTAGGGGCTAGCCAGGCAGGCAGTTGTCAGGGGCGCAAATTGCAGACTTTTTCTATGTACTAGTATTCTATGTACAAATAGTAAATAAGAAGAGGTCTTAAAATTCAAATCTTGCCAGGGGTGCTCATGACCCTAGCTACGACTCTTCATGTTTATGATGTGAAAGTTTACTATGTGAAATATGTGAATAGTGTTCATATGTGAAAGTTTACTTGTAGACCTGGGCGATGGGCTTTCTGGGGCTAAGGAGTACTTTCGAAAGGACGGCCCATCGCTTCCCCCCCTTCCATTAACCCTTTGAGACGCAACCCTTTCCCAATGCTGAAAAAAGGGCACCCGTTGCCATCGCTCGACTTATCTACCAGCAAGATGGCGGACGATCGAAACGTTCATCGCGTGCCACAGATCTAGAGACCCTTTTTTTGACGCAGTTGGCTGTGCTGCACACAGATTTTATTCGAACTTTCTGAGGGCTTTTAAGATTTTTGCATAAAAATAACTAAAATTTCTTGCTACAATGCTTGCGAACTTTATGGACTTACGCATGCATGATAACCTTCATTCCTATGTCCAATTACCAAGCGGCACCTTCCTCTTCCCCTAATAAGCAGTGTCGCCCCTTTTTATCATTTCATTATCTCTGGGCGCAATCCTCGTTCGAGTTCCTAAGACGGAGAACAATGCTCCCTTCTCCATGTGTGTGGGCGGGTGTGTACATTTCTCAATTAGTCGAAACTTTTCCCGGGCAGATTCGCCCCCCTCTAATTACGCTCCCTTTTGTGCGGGAATTTTCGCCACGATCTCCAAGCCGCCGGAAAGTTTATCACTCAATTAAAATAACTCATTAGTATATATAGTTGGGCGATGGCGCTTTCTGGGGCTAACGGCATTATATTTTAGCGATGCGTGCAAGTATGGGTGTTGCCCTGATAAACAGAGGCTGTCTCATTAAGGGCGCGGTGAGAGAGGGAGAAGAATATGTAAAGAGCGACACAGAGGGCTTGTGTGGCTGGGTGAGAGAGGGCGCTCAAAGGGGGGGGTTACCAGATGGGAGAAAGCTCTTGAGAGGAGATTGGCGACTTCCAGACTGAAATTTTACAGAGAAAGTCTTCTAAGAGGACAAAAGTAACTCGTACTATTCCACACCAGTATCAGGGTTTTGATATTTTTGAATTATTAATTCAATACATTAGCGAAATTTCCGAAAAATCATCAAAATGTTAGACGTATTTAAAATGTTTCCCAAGTAGATTCGATAACGCCTCTTTGAAAAGTCATCCATCATCAGACATCAGTGGCAGATTAATGCAAGTTTGTCCGGGGGGGGCTGTTAGTTTGTAGGTGGGGGCGGTTATTTAGAAGACTGACATATACATTCATTTTATGGAAGTAAAATAGGATCTTTTGCATTAATTTCTTTCTTCTCGGGGGGGGGTCGTCCCCTCCGCCCCCCTTTTAATCCTCCCTTGTCAGGCATATGCTTCAGTTGATTAGATCTTAATTAGTCTCTGTCTTCTTACTGTTAATTATATCTGTAGAAACACCAGAATTTCAGCCTCATGGAATTCTGGGACTTTTCTTCTAATAACAAGAAAATTTGAAATGTTCAGATGGTGATATGTAAGGTTGCCCAACGCTTGAACCTCGCGGGTCAATTATTGACATCTAAATGGATAATTTTAATGATGGGACTTAGCAGGAATTGCAATATTCAAGAGTTACCTCTTTTGATAAGGACTAAAATTCTACATAAAAATCGAATAGATCTTTTAAGGATTCAGTTCAGATAGAAATCAGATAGCTTTTCAATAATTAACACAAGGGCATAATTAAAGTGGAATTTGAATCTGGGTTGTTTGAATACTGAAAGTTGCACATCTACCAAATTTGCAACTTTATCATTTGTGTATGCATTTACTACTACAAATCCTGAAGATTATCAATTACGTAAAGCAATGGTTGGGAGACGAGAAATATGCGGCTGCTTCGTGTCGCTTAGCTACACAGTAAAAAAATTCAGAAACGTTACATACTTATAGCGGAAAGGTTTCCGAAAGTATATCGTAACCTACCGATGCTCTACTCGAACTCAAGATTTCGGAAACATAACCCATATTTCGGGGTAAAGTATTTACGGGGGAGAGGAAATCTTTATTTGGGACTTCGCGCGCATGCGCCAAGAGACGGATAAGAGTGAACGCGTTTTCCCTAATAGCACACATGGTCACAAAAGAGTCGCTGTGACGTCACAGAGGGTCACAATTGTCACAGGACTGTCACATTGTAACTTCTTGCACAGCCCGGTTATGACCAACAGGGGCCCCGGGCATTGATGAATTTGGGGTCCCCATCTATAAAATTTGTTTTCTTTTTCATAATATTTTGACATATAAAAGAATATTTCAGAACAACATTTGAAACTGGGGGCCCTGGGGAAAGTCCCGATTTGCCCATGTGATAATAAGGGTCTGGTAACTTGTGAGTGATGTAACTTCACTGTGTGGTCACTGTGAAGTTTATTTGTGACCAGTCACCAGGTGACGTCGCCGGATGAATACTTAAATAAAACAGCACATTATCTCCTGAAAATAATTTACGTGGAAGAAAAAAGATTTAAGAATTTTAATTTATATTTATTAATTATGGTATTTTCTCTCCATTTACAAAATACTTCAAAAAAATTTTAAGTTTCCAAAACAAGCCGTACCACAAATAACTTTTGCAGCAGTCAGTTTACTTTTAAAGCAAATTTCAGCAAGAAAACCGCAGCGTCGTGGTACCGTGCTTTCTTCCGAATGCGTGGGTCCAGCGTTCGGCTCTGGTCGCTAGTCCTACACCGCTCCTTCCGACAGAGTTTGGTGCTGCCATCTAGATTAAGATACTCGAAACGCTTCATCTAGTGCATGTTACTTTTTTCTGAAAAACTCGGAAAGGTTACTCGTTAATTCGGAAACCTTTCCGAATTACACGGAGAGGTTACTCAATATTTTACCAAAATATACAGAAACGTTACCCATCTTTTCCAGAAACCTTACCTAAAATGCAGGAAAATAGGTAAATATGTTTCCGACATATGCAGAAACGTTTCTAAATACTTTACCCGCATGGTTCGGAAACGTTTCCGCAATTTTGAACTACAAGAGCTGCCCCATTTTTTGGGGTAACGTTTCCGAATTTTTTTTACCGTGTACTGCAAATCTATATGCCTCGTCCCGCAAAATCGCTATATAGTGATGAGACATGTCTCGTCTCGCAACCACTTTTAATTAGATAGTGTGGAAAACGAAAGTATGTCAGACTGTGGTTCGTAATTATTTAATTCCTTCAGTATTAAGCTTGAAGCATTCATTGTCTAGCAGATTTTGATGTTATGATGTGTGTGTAATTATGGCAACGCTACGCTTGGGCGATCTGCCAAGGATGGGGATGCCTTTGTAGGAGGACTTTCTAAGGGGTACTAACGCGCATTCACGTTACATCTGGAGAAAACCTACCAAACTCCAGACGGTTAGATTGACAGCCGCGCGATGGGACCCGAACCCTTTACACTTGGGCTGTCCACCATTTTTAGTGCCATAACCACTCTGCCATGGTGAGACAATGTTATGATGTGTGATACTTTTTTTTTTTCTCTGGAAAGTAAATCAGGTAGGCGTGTTTATTCTCTCTGTCACAGTAAGGCAACAACTTGACCAATAGCAGTGCAGATATTTCAATTTATTCTGAAAGTTTCAGCGTTTCTGTAAGGAAAGATAAGGTCCACTAATCCATTTGTAAGATTTCATTTGGCATTATTCTTTATTGAGTATTTGATGTTGTTGATCTGAGGGATAACTATTGAGTGATTATCTCAAGTAATTTTAAGTTTTTTGAATGTCTTGAGTGAAAGCATATTTTGAAAAAAATGAAAAATCACTTTTTCTTTTATGGGCGCCCATAAGGATGGGAAGGAAAAGTTAGGGCACTTGCCTCTCCCTAGAGGTTTAGTTATCATTTGATGTAAACCAAATTCAATGGCAGAGCAAAATCGAAAAACTGAAATTGTTAAAAGTGTGAAATTTCCCTTCCACTCTATAAAAATGTTTGAAATCTGCCCCCCCCCCCTCCGGTCCGCCCATACTGAAATTTCTCGTTTTCTTAAGCGAAACTCATTCTTTTAAAGTCTTCTAAGAGGACAAAAGTAACTCGTACTATTCCACACCAGTATCAGGGTTTTGATATTTTTGAATTATTAATTCAATACATTAGCGAAATTTCCGAAAAATCATCAAAATGTTAGACGTATTTAAAATGTTTCCCAAGTAGATTCGATAACGCCTCTTTGAAAAGTCATCCATCACCAGACATCAGTGGCAGATTAATGCAAGTTTGTCCGGGGGGGGCTGTTAGTTTGTAGGTGGGGGCGGTTATTTAGAAGACTGACATATACATTCATTTTATGGAAGTAAAATAGGATCTTTTGCATTAATTTCTTTCTTCTCGGGGGGGTCGTCCCCTCCGCCCCCCTTTTAATCCTCCCTTGTCAGGCATATGCTTCAGTTGATTAGATCTTAATTAGTCTCTGTCTTCTTACTGTTAATTATATCTGTAGAAACACCAGAATTTCAGCCTCATGGAATTCTGGGACTTTTCTTCTAATAACAAGAAAATTTGAAATGTTCAGATGGTGATATGTAAGGTTGCCCAACGCTTGAACCTCGCGGGTCAATTATTGACATCTAAATGGATAATTTTAATGATGGGACTTAGCAGGAATTGCAATATTCAAGAGTTACCTCTTTTGATAAGGACTAAAATTCTACATAAAAATCGAATAGATCTTTTAAGGATTCAGTTCAGATAGAAATCAGATAGCTTTTCAATAATTAACACAAGGGCATAATTAAAGTGGAATTTGAATCTGGGTTGTTTGAATACTGAAAGTTGCACATCTACCAAATTTGCAACTTTATCATTTGTGTATGCATTTACTACTACAAATCCTGAAGATTATCAATTACGTAAAGCAATGGTTGGGAGACGAGAAATATGCGGCTGCTTCGTGTCGCTTAGCTACTGCAAATCTATATGCCTCGTCTCTCAAAATCGCTCGCAAAATCTCGTTTTCTTAAGCGAAACTCATTCTTTTAAATTTCAATTGCGTGTTACGACTAGAGACTTCGGTCGTTCAAACGGAGCAGCTGCACAGACGCAACATATTTTAGGGGCCCAAAAATCTTACAATTTCTTCTTTTTGAATTTTACAATAAAACTAAAAAATAATAATAATAAATCGAAAAAGTTATATTATTTTTGAATTATGAACGCTGTTATAGGCTTACGTTTCGCCGAATTACGAGTGAAATCACAGAGTTGCAAGCAATGCCATATAGGTTTCATTGTAATATGGCTCAGCTGATAATGTCCTAAAAAGTCAAGTTCCGATTTCACCCCACAAAAGCCAATTTTTCTGGTAACTATTAATGTGGTCGCCGATAGGTTGCTATAGAAGGTTAAAGGTAATTACAACAAATAAGAAAAAACTGCCTCATGAAGTTAACGAAATAGAAATATCTGTTCAATCAAGGAAGAAAGAACGTTAAAAAAAGCCCGTCGATGAACCACATTTGACAGCAACAGTATATACTTCGAATTCTGTCTCTGGCTCAAATTCTTTCAACGGAAATATCAAGTAGGAAAAAGACCTGATATTTCAGCTTAGAAAATTTCAGATAGTCACTCTGTTCAAGTTCAAATTCTAGAAAATAAAAATTTGTTTAGAATTTTTTTCACCAAATCTTCAGCTCATTCAAAACAATTACAATTGTTAAAAAATGCATACTTTTCATGGCTTATTTGAATCTACATAAATTTAAATAATAGTGTAACACGCTAGGTAAAAATTGGCTACTAAAAATCGAGAATAGATTTTTTTTTCTTTGGAACATATGTGTTTGTGAGACTACTGTTTAATTAGAATATTTAAAAAACCTACACGCTTAAAAAAAGAACAAAAATTCACTCCTAAGGATTGGAAATCGAGACAAACCTGTCAAAGTTTCAAATCCTCCAGAGTCAACCTCATTCCTCAGGAGTGAAATTTTGCTCTTTTTTTGTAAGCGTGTACATTGCAATTAAAAAGTAAACATTCATGAAATATTCGGTATATATATATATATATATATATACCGAATCTATACTTGTCTTGCTTGGGCTCTGCGTGCGACTTAGTATAACCTATAGGGTGTTCAAAGAATACTCACATAGTCTTTCATGTCTCAAACAAATTCAAAATTTGCGTAAAAAGATTAACAGAACTTTATAGCTCCGATTAAAATCTTTCCTGAAGATTCAATCTAAATAAATACAAAATTTTAATTCTTCTATTACCTCCATTTAAAAAAATTCCCAAGTAAACTATGCTCCATACATTATTAAGATGATGCACAAAGTTTCAACTTTTCATCAGTAGCGTAGCCAGGATTTTATTTCGGGGGGGGGGGGGTATCAAATTGTAAGGTAAATATCAAAAGTGTAAGGTAAGTAAAGAGTCCTATTTCAGGGCGAGGCGCAGCCCTCTCAGCCCCCCCCCCTCTGGCTACACCCCTGCTTTTCACCATAAAAAGATTCAAAGATATGTTTAAACAAAGTTGTTGAAGGGCAATACCAGTAATGTAGAACTTATGCAATTATTGTTTTCTTCCGTGATTTGTGTACGACCCCCTAAACGCGATTATCGGACGTGATGTTTTCCCTTCGAGAGTCATTGAAAAATAGTTTAAGTCAGCATATAATTTATCTTCATATCTCCACTACTTTTTAAGATAAAATTCTCAGATTTTGTACATCAACTCATTAATGTTTGGGCACGTTTAAATAAGTGAGCTTTTTTTTTTTTCCTTCTTTATACAGAGGCCGTGCAAAACTTTAAATTTTGTATTTATTTAGATTTAATTTCCTGTAAATTATCGTAGATACAATAAAATTTTGCACCTTTTTTTGCTTAACTTTGTAATTTATTTTATATATGCCTATCATCAAAATTTAAGGAATAAAATCCTAATCAGTCTTTGGGGACATCCTTTGTAGCACGGGGCACGAAATTTGAGTTTTGACCTCCAGCTAACGTTGTACTATTATAGTGATCATGAAATTGTATGCTCAATAAACCTGATAACTTCTTTAGGAGTGTATTTCAGTCAAACGAAATATTTCCCCCTCAAGCTACTAATTAAAAAAAATATAATAAAATAATTTTAAAAATAACCATATCCAATTTCTAATGACTTTTTTTTTTCACTGAATGTTTAAATCGCATATTCGTAAAACCACTTTAAATTTATCATTCATCGCCTACAGATACTATCTACATTTCTAATTTGAACTCATCACGGATGTCCGAAAGCGACGTTGGTTTAAATCGGTCATTTTCTCCACACTTACGGCATTACGCCGCATTACCTAGCTGACCACATAGGTGACGGATGTCCATTTAATGGCCAAATCACGCAAAGACCACCCTCGATTTTCTAAATTTGTTTCCCGGGGGGCTTTCGGACTTCATCAAAATTCATCACGTAGAACATTTTAAACCGTCTCTCTGGTCATCATCCAGCTTGAAACCGTTCCATTAGGCCTCGTTGATCTGTTAATGTGTTGTTCGTAGATGTGTTGATTGTTCGGAAAGGGGGTGCGAAAAGGGGGGGATGGAGGGGGGGGGGGTGCCAACTCAATTTGTTCGGCCATCACGCTTCTGCAGTTCCACACGCGACCACTCAGAGGCATATACACACAAGCCAGTTGGGAAACCACTCACTCCTGCCCTCAGCTTTTCAAAAACGGTGTTTGTTTTGTGATTTCGGACATTTGTGCACAGGTTAGCAATTTGCCAGTGCTGTATGTGGATGACTTGCTTTCACTTTTACGTCGACTCTCGCCCTTTCTGCTTCGTTTATTTCTTTCAAATTACATTGGAGCCTGTCTGTGTGTCTTACCAATCTCCTGAATGGAAAAATTGGTTAAAGGTTTTAATACATGTTTACTCGAGCAATAGTCGCACTTTTTTGGGGGGGAGGGGGGCTAATTTTTCACGCTGAAAGTCTAGGTACGACTATAATTTACTACACAATATTGTACACTCTAATGCTAAAATATTACTGGTATGATAGTAAAATTAGTTTCATCAAATGTTTACAGATTATCCGCCTTTTATCGAATAATCTTTTGATGAGTTCCGCGATAAAAAATAGGCATTTTTCTTTTTATAGTGATACACTGCGTAAAAAAAAGTAGAAGGACATTTAGATTTTATAGAAAAATAAGGAACCTTTTATTTTTACTGTTTTTTTTTTTTTTTGTAAGCAACATTTTGCAGGTCATTTAATAAGAAAATATGAATATCATAACCATGATATTAAAAAATAAAACGTTAATGACAACAGAAATAATTTCTGTCATTTGAAACTCTGAAAAAATAAAAAATAGAAGGACAGTAACACAATGAATAAAATACAATCGATGTTAATAAGGAATACTCTACCCATTAGATTTTATAATTTCGAATATTCTATTTGGCAGTGAATCATACAAAGATTGGATGTTTGTTTGGCAAAAATGATCCCATGAGCTATTCAATGCTTCTCGAAGCTCAATGATGGATTCAAACTGTTTTCCACCAGCATATACACGACGAACAAGCATTGCCCAGATGTTTTCTACTATGTTAAGATCGGTGCTTTTAGCGGGCCAGGGTAAAGCCTGCACATTATTTGAAACGAACCAGTTTTTAACTCCATTAGCGGTGTGAATGGAGGCTCCGTCTTGCTGAAAGATCCACTCTTCTCCTCCTAATCGGAGCCATAAGGAAGAAGGTCAGAATTTAGCAGCTGAATCTAGTCTGTGTGCTTCTGCCTACCACTCAGAAAAAACAGACTTCTTCTTCCTCCATATCCAACTGCTAACCAGACCATCAGACTTCCTCCCCCCATTTGTGGAGTTGAATAAAATTGTTCTTCGTTCTTCAGACAATACCAGTAGAACTGGTTACCATCTGGACCGTCTAAATTGAATTTCTTCTCATCTGAAAATATCACAGAAGTCCATTCTGTAGTCCATGACATGTGTTCCTTAGCCCAAGATAAACGGTTATCAATATGTGTATTTTTATTTTTATTTTTTTTTTTTTTTTCCACTTTGGATGATGCTTCCGCTTTTTGAAAATGAATTTTTTGGATTTTTAATGTAATTGTAAACTGTTTGCCTTGACACATAAGTAAGTTCTGCTTGAATACGAGCCTTTGCAATACTTCCATTGCACTTTTTAAGCTCGTGAGCAACTTTTCTTTCATCGCGAGGCGTTATTTTTAGGTCTGCCATGTCTTCTTTCTCTTTCCGTTTCTGTCTGGATTTCTGATATAGAAACTCTATTGGGGCTGACGTGCAGTATATGAGCAATCTCTTTAACACCTTTACCACCATTTTGATATATATATATTATCTTGAATGGTAGTGTACCTTGGACCAGTCCGAGGTACGCTCAAAATAGATCATTTTTGCCAAACAGACATCCAATCTTTGTATGATTCACTGCCAAATAGAATATTCGAAATTATAAAATCTAATGGGAAGAGTATTCCTTACTAACATCACTTGTATTTTATTCATTGGGTTACTGTCCTTCTATTTTTTTTACAGAGTTTCAAATGGTAGAAATTATTTCTGTTGTCAACAATGTTTTATTGTTGAATATCATGGTTATGATATTGATATTTTCTTATTTAATGATCTGTAAAATATTGTTTAAAAAAAAATCAGTAAAAATAAAAGTTTCCTTATTTTTCTAAAAAAAATCTAAATGTCCTTCTACCTTTTTTACGCGTGTATCTTTATGCAGGCATAAATGAAGTGTAAATACGTGACTGCGACTTTTATACGGGGAAAATATTTTGACGTTTTTCTCTGCTTCAAAGCGGGAGTGCGACTATTACGCGAGTAAATACGGTAATTAGAATCTCTTTCAGATTTTATATGGACAAACTAAAGAGCTGTGTGTCATAATATTTAGGGGATAGAATGGAATCAATGCGTTAAAACCTTAAAATGTTTTTAAAGCGCTCTACTTGTAGAGAAGAAAATGAGATAGTTTACAAAATAATTCCCTTTCTTCATAATTATCTTCGGATGACGTTTCCAATGCTTCCTTGATTTGAAAGTTTTCTAAACTAGACTGTTTGAGGTCTCCATGCCTCGGCATATTTGTCTTTCTTGTTATGGAAGATAGATCATAAGAGTGCCATCAGCCCTATTTGACAAATTTTGGGGCTCGGGGGGGGGGGGAAGCACCTCGATGCAAAAAAGCAAATAAATAAAATTAAAATTGAAACCCATTAAATTAAATATTGTAAGCAAAATATTGATTTCCACGTATTTATCTTTGAATATAGGTGTTGTACCTGCATAGGAGGTGGGCTTCGCTTCGGCAGGGAACTTTTTAAGGGATTCTAACGTGTAGTCACATTACATTTGGAGAAAACCACCCAAAACTCGAGACCGTTAGACCGACAGCCCTGCGGTAGGCCAGAACCATATGCGACTTCACACTTCAGCCATCAGCTATATAAATGTTTTTTCAATAAAATTGTAAGTGATAATTTTTATAATACATTTTAAAAATAAATTAATCACAGTTTTAAAGTTTGATAATGCTATTGACGTTTACATAAAGACTTGTGATACAATTTTATTATAAATAAAAATCTGATTTTTTTTCTTTTATTTTCTTTTTTAACTGCCTTTCTCACGTAAAATTAAAGTTCCGGATGCTTTTAAAAAAAAAATTCATTAAAGAAATCAATATACCTGAGCAGTTAACCTATGCGTAAAGCTTTTTTTCTTTCTTTAATAATACTCATTTGCACCATTTAAATGTCCCACGGTGGCCTAGTAACTAAAAACTCCGTTCCCGTAAGAAGATGGAAAGTGAAGCAGCTCCCGGTTTGGCCAGTACTTAGGAAGATGAACTCCTCTCTCGGCATGGGCTGCTGTGGAACTGTGTACGCTAATAGGAGCTGCTGCACGTAAAATCCGTCGTGGCTCCAGTGTCCTCCATGTTTAACTCTGTGGGTGCCGATTTCAGATGGTTGGTCCCTCATCTGGAATTGATTCAAAATTAGGGAACCCCGAGCTAAGTCGGACTTCGTCTCACAGGGGCTCATTAAAATAGAAGCTGCCCATTCTGCCCATCGCCTTCTCGTTCCGGGAAGGGGAATCTGTCACAGAACCGGCTGCCAGAGGGCATTAGAAAAGACAACAACCATTTTAAAATTTCAATTTCAACAGTTTCCTTATCATTGAAAATTTAAAGAATAGCGCCTATGGAATGTAGCCGCCTGGACTGTGAAGAGACTAGACTAGATCATTCTACCACACCATTGATCCGGTTTCGCTTACCATCAGACTTGGGTGTCATTTCGTCCGTCTTTTCATAGAAGACAACCCTGGCCCATAAAGTGCCCAATTTCTAATCTAGTAATGACCAATGCCTATAAATATTAGGAAAAAAACTATGAATTGTTCTGGAATAATGACATTAAAGTGAAGATGTTTACATTTAGCAACAGTTAAAAAAACACCAGTTCAGGCCAGTTACGTAGCCAAGGCCGGAAAAGGGATCTTATACCTATTTTTTTGGAATTGATATTTACAGATATGTCAAGGGCGAATTAAAGGGGGGGCGTTAATTAATGTAAAACATCCTATTTTACATTCATAAAATGGGTGTATATGTCGATCTTCTAACTAACCGCCCCCCCCCCCAAGAAACTTGCAATAATCCGCTACTGAGATATATCGAAGGAAAATTTTTGGATCCTCCACCCCCCTGAAAGAAAACCTATTCGTAAGCTATCCTGCTATCCTGGCCCTCATTTTTCTTTCCATTGAGTTAAAGTAAAACTAGTTGAGAGAGCTATGTGCTCGTCCACTGGTGGGGTTCCAAAAGTGTTCACCATTGCTTTCTCGTGCTCATTAGCATGTTTAAAACTGTGTTTCAAAGTTTATTAGGAATGTCCTTGACTTTCGTGTAAAAAAAAGTTTTTTCCCCCAAACTTTATACATTTATTAGCAGACTTAGCTTCATAAATAACACACTAAAAAAAGACTGTCTAACATGAGAGAAAACTGTCTGTGTTTACTCGCGTGATAGTCGCACACTTTTTGCCAATTTTTCATGGTTGAAAGTCTAGCTATTATGCGGAGAAAATCTACTGCATAATATTCTAACACTAAAGCTATTTTTTCTGCTTCAAAATGGGAGTGCGAGTATTATGCGAGGGCGACTGTTACGAGAGTAAATAAAATAAAACAAAAATAACACGGTAAATAAAATAAAACAAAATCTGGTCGAAATTACAGAAAAGATTTTGTGTAAAAAAACAATCATGAATTACACGAAAAAACAAAACCAAAAAAAAAAAAAAAAAAAAAAAAAAAAGGAAAGGCAAAGAGTCATATTTTTTTTTAAATATTGGTTTTAAAACTTTTAACTTGCAAGAAACTGATTATATTGCAACATTTTAAACAAATAACATTTTAAACATTGCTTAAGACAAATATTTTATTAACCTAAATTTACTTTTTTTCTCAGTAAGAAGTTTTTTAATGATAATGCAAGTTGCAAAAATATTTAAACCAAGCTTTCAAAATAAAACACATCCTAATTATGTTTTTGTGATGCACATGTGAGATAATAGCTGGAATCATTCTGAAGCAAACATCTTGGCTATCTTTCTGAAACGTTTGCATAATTTTATGTTCGTTATGCAAAATTTCTCTACGTTTGCATATTTTCACACGCCATTCTTACGTACATCGACTATATAGATATATATATTTATTTTCCGTGAAAAACAACCGGCAAAATTACGCATATCATCGCCACGCGATGCGGCTGCGTGCGTTTTCGAAGCTATGTATACGTTCCCGCACGGAAAGGGACCGCTGGGATAATTTGAATAAGAAAGAAAGATGAGAACTTTCTTTGTCGAGCCTGTAATTGCCGGTCTCTGGGTTAGAGTTTAAAAAGACTCCCTTAATGGATTCGGACGCAAGAAAATGATCACAGAGAGATTTTTTTTTTTTTTGCCTTTTTGACATGGTTACAGTTTGCATGCGATGTCCAGGGGATCGCATGATACCTCATTATTGTTTTGTTGCGACGCAATCACGGACATTGAGAGTATGGGGTTTTGAGATTACGCAACATTTAAGGCATACTTTTTTTCTCTTTTTTTCTTAAGAGAGCATGTTTTGAGAAATTGTTATTTCTGAGGAAGCAAATGCCGAATGCTATTTTTAACAAAGTAGTTGTTTTGCAGTTGGACCGCTGATGGCGTGATAGCAGAAAATGCAAGATAACTGCAGATAATGTTTTTCTTCATCGCAGATATATAATTATTAAGAATATAATTTGAATGTAGAGTTAGCAGACATAAATAACTGATCGTGTGTTTTTAAAAAAAAGAGCACGTAAAAGAAAAGTTTGTGAGTATAATTTCACATTTTCCGGAGAAAATATTGCCATGAGCATCCACGGGGGGGAGGGGGGGAAAGTAGACACTTTCTTTCGCTCCCTTAGATTTTTAGCATATCGCTTCATGCTGTAAGGAAAATATCCACTCTTGTATCGTGAAGCTAAATGGGAAATGAAATTCTTACATGTGTGAGGTTTGCCCCGCCTGTAAAATTTTTTAGGGGCGCCCATGACTATTCTCTAGTGCAAGGGGTAGTAAAATCTTGAGCATCAGCTTGAAGCAGCTATAAATACAGTGAAATTTCTGTGAAAGTGAACAATCACCTCTGAAAAGAGTCCAACTCTCGTAAAGACTGTTTATCTCTGTTCTGTAATTTACAGCTTTAGATTCAATGTTAATTTTCCCTCCATTTGAAGACCATTAATTCCTGTCTGTCTTCCCGAAAGACTACATTTCCGTGTAGTCAATCTCCTACAGTCAGTGGCGTAGCCAAGGGAGGGGATAGTGGGGTCACAACCTCCCATGAAGAATTTTTTCATACAAAATGGATATTCTTCACATCACACACACGCATATATGTGAGTTACAGTAATCGTAACCGTCCCCCATGAAAAATTTCTGGCCACGCCACTGCCTACAGTGAATAAAGTGACTCCTTTCGACCAAATTATTTCGGGAAGAAAAAATATCCTCTTAATCCTGATTGCGATTTTTCGAATTTGTGCTTCTATTAGGCGATTTGAATCACTGGATGAAGGTTGAATATTTACTCCTTTAAAGGTAGGATGCCTTTGCCAGTGGCGTAGCCAAGCGGGGGAGGGGTTCACCCCTCCACAAGGAATTTTTTGCCTTACAAATGTAGTACATTCTTCTCTTATCACACACACACGTATACATATATGTGAGTTGCAGTAGTCGTAACCCCCCCCCCCCCCATGAAAATTTTCTTGCTACGTCACTGGCCTTGGCTGCTATTTCCCTCTTTAGGAGTGACTGTTCTAGAGTATGTAGCACATGGTAGATGTGTATTAGTCGATATTATGGCAAATAGACTCTGACAAGAACATGCCAGCTCAATCTTTGAGCTTTCTTTTTCTCCCCCTGCACTCGAAAAAGGCGCTGCATCGCAATAATTCAGCTTCGTACGAATATTTTACGCTTCCAAAAGAAACGAAGAGCTCTTTGTCGACTAAAAAAATATTGGAGGGAAATAGACAAAAGGACGAGGCGACAGGCAGGGTAGCGTAGAGGGATAAAAAAAAATGTAAGCAGGTTAAGTACTAAAACCGGTATGATTCACCCAGTAGGAAAGCATCTCATTCTGCGTTATTGATTCTGGATATAACAATCCTTCCTCCATTCCGGTCTGCCGGTTCGTATCTCGAATTCCCTCCCTATCTCATCTTCATCACTGGGGCTGGAGGAGCGTCCCGTGTGAAATAATAATAATAATAATAATGATAGCGCCGAACATTATATGAGGGGCTCTGTTATTGGAGAAACGGGGAGACACTCGACGGGGCGCAGAGATACAGGGATCGAGGAAGGGGCCAATCCACCTATGGTGCGGGCAAATTGGGAGGCGAGATTGGCTGGAAACTATTCCCGGCCTGAAATGGGGGATGCTTTGATAATATCCGGGCTTTTGTGAGGACCCAGTATTTCCGTCCTTTGACATCGGGGAGTGTGGGTGGGTGAAAGCTGAAGAGACTCATTCCACACACACACATCTCTCCCCCTCGGTCTTTTTTATAATAAAGCCAGGTGTTCGTAACAATTTGGAGAGCTAAGGGAATGAGAAACGTGTGCGAATATATGACACTATCTCCAGAGAATTATTCGCTTAATTTAAAACGACAGCACCTGGACCGCGTATCCAATACAGAAAGGATTTCAGCCTGAGCAACCCCCCAAAGAGACCGACTTTAAAAACATGAATTTAAAACGATCAAGCAAGATTTCTCATTTATTTAAATCTAGCTACAATTGTGATTGGATTGTATAATAAATAAATTTGCATGTAGAGAGTAAGCTAAAAAAGACGACAATGGGAATAATAAAACAACTATAGTAACGAGGCTCCTTGACTAGTTTTGTACACTAGGAAGTTATGTCAACGACTAAAATTCTTTATTATATTAAAATGGCTCTCCTTTTACCAAGATAGCTGCCACAGTACTTTTTGTAGTCTGAAAACTAAAGTTCTTTTTACCAATGAAATTACACTAAAAATTGCACATAAAACATGGCCTCACCATGGCACAGTGGTTATATCACTGGAAATGGTAGACGGGCGAAGTATGAAGGTCCCGGGTTCGGGTCCCACCGCGCGTCCGTCGACCTAACCGTTCGGAGTTTTCCGTGGTTTTCTCCGAAACTTAGCGTAAATACGGGTTAGGACCCCTTAGAAGGACCCCCGCGGAGGGCATCCCACCCTTCGACCTGGAGCCCACTCGGAGCTAATCCGTCGTAATCCCCCCCACACACACACACTCACACACATAAAACATTCAAAATGCAAATTACTGTAGTAAAAATAAAATAAAGCAGACTGAATAACTGAAACGGCCCTGATTTTAAAAGCAAAGTGCCGTGATAGTACTATCAAAATATTTATTTTGTCGCAAAAAAGGGGATAATTTACCCACTTGGAAATTCATGACCTTTTTGTTTCAAACCACTTTATGCTTGGATTTTACTTCTAAATATTACGGTCAAATCTAGTGAGAGGAGATTCACATGTGTTTGTGTTTAGAAACATACAAATGTTAAACTTGAATTCCGGACACGGTACTTCAAGCAAGCACTGTCAGTATCGAACATACAGAATAGCTTTGCAGATATGCCAACCTGGGAAAGTCAAAATGTGTAAAACATTGCAGGCGCAGCACATTTCATACCTTTTACTATACAACTTGCGAGCTTTGTGAAATGATGCGCGTTATGCACATCAATACACTTTACCTCCATCAAATCACTTGTCACACTAGTCTGACCTATGCAGGGGCGAACCTATTTCAGCTTCCTATTTGAAGATAACTTGCATTTTGCACAGTAAAACAACCTATTACCTGACTTTTGAAAGGCAAGCTGCAGTGCAAACGTGTTGTATGTCTCTTTTATAAAGCAGAACCTTCCCTGTAGACATACAGAGCGGAATTTCGATGCTTATCACTACGATCGACATCACCCATGCCCATGGCGATTCGGAAATGCTGGTCTTTCCCAATATCTTCTGAATCTGTGTTCAGTAACCAGGGCTCGCGCGTACTCTAGTTTTACGCGTAAATCGATATTTTTTGAAGAAATTGACTCTCATTTTTTGAAACTGCGAGTCAAAGTTTGACTCACAAAATTCGGTCCATTTGTATTAATACAAAATTCATGAAAACCGCCATTTCACATTGTTAATTGTGTGTGTATTGATGCGCATTTAGAGGGCGCAACATTTCACAAAGCTCGCAAGTTCTATACTGAAAGATTTGAAATGTGCTGCGCCTGCAATGTTTTAAACATTTTGACTTTCCCAGGTTGGCATACCTGCAAAACTCTTCTGTATGTTCTATATACTCAGTGACAATGCTTGCTTGAAGTACCGATCTCCAGGATCAAAGTTTAAGATTTGTACACGCTTAAACCCAAAGAGCGAAAGTGCTCTTTAATAGTCTTCTTTCTGAGAACGCCTTTCTTCCCTTCCTGTTTTTTCGGAGAATTTCCGTCCTCGCTCATTGTTATATTCCACTCCGCTCTTGTGATCGAAAAACGCTCCTAAAGGAGAAGCTCACTTTTGAAAACTGGCTCCCTTTTCCCTCCGACTGATCGAATTTCGCTCGTTTGGTTTAAGCGTGGTTTCTAAACAAAAGCACACTAGATTTGACCTTAATATTTAAGAAGTAAAATCGTTAACTGCATGAGAAATAAATAAATAAAATATAGTTTCTTTTTAATGCTATATTAAAAAAAAATAATAATCATTTTTTAAAAACTTGACTATTATTTACTGACGCGCATTCTGAGACTGACTCGCATTTTCCAAAAATTGACTCTTGCTTTTATTGCCAGTGAGCCAACCTGACTCGTCGATTTTTAAGTCTAGAGTAAGCACTAGCAGTAACTAAAAACTATACTTGAGAATTTTAATTGCCTTAACGTGTTCTCTTTCCTCCGTTTCCCCTGCGACGGCAGAGAACCCCTTTCTGTGCCTATCGCTGCTTTCCGGCATGAGCCGCTGTTCCTGTCAGGTTGAAACCCAAGTCAGAAAGCAGCGACGGATACAGGAGAAACGCTGTTGTCTTGCCTTTGCGACAATCGAAATCCATCAAATTAACTGCGCATTAAGCACAGTATCACAAGTAAGATCGTCTTGGAAAGTGTTTTGTAATCGTCGATTATAGTCGATGTTTTTGGCTTGAGTTATTTTTCTTGTTCTTTTGCCATATATTTGAAGAGATTCTTGAAAAAGTGATGACAAAATACGGGAGTTTGTAAGGAGATAGAGAAGCACACACGAAATTACTGGGAAATACTACAGGAAAGGAATGCGTCTGGTTGACTTTACACAGAAAATTCACATATTGAAAAGACAGCCTTCCTCTTGATCAGCGGTTCCCAACCTTTTAGCATTGTCCCTTCCGCCAGAAAAGAATAACTTACATTGGTGCATCCTCCCTCTGACATTCCTTAGCTTAGATTATATGCAGATTCTCTATTCTTCAAAAATGAACATTTAGTCGGATTTTCTACAAAATAAGGTTATCGGTAAAGTTTGAATAAATATTTCAAGACAAAATACATACGTTTTGGAGTAAAAATAAGAATGAGTAAGATGTGATTGTTTAAAACATGCATAATCACTTACCCTTTGCCTGTTTTTCTTGTCCCCCCCCCCCGCCCCTGCAAATGCTCTGCACCTCCCAAAGGGGGCCACGCCTCATTGGTTGAGAACCGGCAGCTCTAGAGGATTAAGCATTCAATCTTCTATGGAGAAAGAAGATGAGGAATTTACCCTCTGATTATGGACATGTTCTGTTTCCCAGAAAAGTTGGGAGGATCCAATGTAGCAAGATTTAAATATGTTTAAACATCTGAAGGTTGGACGCTTAGGCTGCTTTTTTACTTGGCTCTTTTCTTTTTGGAGGGTGCTGTTAATTTGCCTGTTTATTTCAGGAGATATAAATAGAACATGTTCGCGTTTCTGGCAAGCACCACTCTCGTGTCACCTAGCTGTAGACGTCTACCAGATGCGATCGTCACTCCATCTTTCGAATCACATGTATTTTGAATGGCACTCTGCACAGAATCTTTAACTGTCTAGTTGTAATGTTTGAAATGGCAGTCAACAATTTATTCAACTCTGCCAAGACCCTATCCAACTCGTTCTTTTGCGAATCAACTGGGAACGCAGGCAGTAAAAATACACCGACGTAACATTTTGAATGGGGTTTGAAAATAGCTCTATAAATGTTGCCTAATTCACCAGTATTACCTCACTAACGCGACGTGGTTCTTTGTTTTGTCTTGACACGCTATCCATAAAGCACTTCTGTGAGTTACGAATTCATCCGGAGAGACACCCCCGCCAAATGAGGGGAGGGTAAAAAACTTTTTTCTTGGAAAACGGGCTAGTAATGTAATTACGTCAAAACCACAGATAGAGCTCTCTAGCTTGCATCGAAGCAGTGTCTGTGCCTCCATCAGAAAACGAACGGAATCGAAAAAAACAAAAATTAATAAATAAAAAAAGCATGCGTGTGAAGATTGTCGCCTCCCTCCTTCTCTGTTGTCGCTATTTAGCGGCCTCCTCTTGTCACCGGAGTCACCTCTTTTCAGAGGAGCTTTGCAGGGGCCCGTAAACAAAAGAAATATTCTGACAAAAGCATCCTTGTTGTCAGCTGACAGGTATAAAGAGGAGGAGTGGAGTCTCCCCCCCCCCTCCCCCATTTGCAGAAAGCATACACACACCTTTCTGTATGTTGACCACAAGAGCATGCTCCAACAATGAGTAGCGGGGGGGGGGGAGCTGTGACAACTGGGGAATATCGAAAGGGGGAGGGGCCCCTAATGGGGCGACGTGCCAACATGTCATTCTGGCAAGCAGTATGTAGCCAAGTCTTCCCAACACATCATTATCAATATTTAGAAGAAGGAGCTAGCGGGCTGTCAACGCTTTCGCCTGGGATGATGATGTTGATGTCTCAGGCGAGGTTGCCATATTTGGAGACGAAGTGCTGGTGGCGTACAGAGTCGCAGAAGCAAGCAGTTTCCGACGTTTGTCATATTAATGTACGACGATACCTTAATTTCTGTGATGCACAAAAAGTATTTTCAATCAAAATTTATTTTCTGAGAGAGAGAGAGCGAAAGAGACCACATTTATACCGAATACAATGACTTTTGAAAGAAATATATCTGGATTTAAAACCGAATGCAGACGGCTGCAAAAAATATGTAAGCATAAGTAAATTTTGTTGAATTTCTTTAACAAACAACCGATTTCATTTTTCCTAAAACATATATCACAATGTTAGAGTTCGACATTTTGTTTGGATACATATTTTTAAGAAAAAGTTAAAATGTTTCCATAAATTAAGAGTCGAAAATTTATCTAATCCATTTTTGCTATATGGCAGTCGACTATAACTAGTTTAAGGTCGAAATTTAATACACATAAACTGGAAGTTTATCCAGCTGCTTACTTATACAGTAGACGGATTAGAAATAATACCGTGAACTATCAAAGAAATAATATTTTTAAAAAATCACAATTTAAAAGTGCAAGAATTTTTTTTTTTACATCACAGTTGAAATTAAGCAGTATCTTCTATATCTTTAGTAGCTTTCTCTCTTTTTCTTTTATAAGTTTTGTTACATTACACCCCCCTCACTTCAAATCAAGGTGTTTTTTAAGTTATAAAATTTGTTAAAAATTAGATTATTACTTAAGAATTGTTACTGTTACTATTGACAGCGATTTGGAAAAGCAGATAAAGGTTTGACCTCTTTTTCATGGAAAAGGAACTAATTAATTTAAATTTCAAAAATAATTGTATTGAAAACAAAATTCTTGTAAACAGAGGAGAACATTTGTGTCTATGACAAAACAATGCGGGTAAATCAGAAAATCCACGGTTTCATATTAATTATGCTTATGGTTACTGGCTACCTAGAAAATAAAATACCGAGTTTACTCGCGTAATAGTCGCCCTCGGATAATATTCGCCCCCCTGTTTTGAAATAAATAGAAAAAATAGCTTTAGAGTTACAATATTATGTAGTAAATTTATCCCGCATAATAGTCGCGTATAGACTTTCAGCGTGAAAAATTTGCAAAAAAAGTGCGACTATTACGTGAGTAAACATGGTAGTCAATGCAACAGTTGAAAGCATGACTTTATTCTTTTTTACTTTTGACTGCAGTGCTGGTCAAAGTGCAGTGCAAAGAATTATTTTCACAATGTCTGTCAAAGTGCACACATTTAATTACTGATAAAATTAATTAAAAATTTAATTTCATTAGAGATTTATGAGCATAGTTTTACTTATACAGTCAGTTTATTTTAAATTTTACAAAAGACCATATCTAAAAAAATCTAAGGACGAAGATTTGCTTCAAGATATGCTACTGAAGGGTCAAATACAACTGTAGAAATCCAATACATTTTAATATTATCTTATTCTATTAAAGTACTTTTAAGTTAATTTAATAGTTTAAATAATTTCAATAAAGATTAACATGCGATACTTGCTTTCACGTACTATTGTTATACATTAAAAAATGCAAAATTTGAAAAATTCATACTGAATGTGATTTAGAGAATAAATATTTTATTTCATCTCTTTGTAAAAAATATTTTGCACTTGCAGTCAATAATAAAGCATAAGATATTTTAAAGTTCTTGTTCCTGTCTTTTCTTTTCTTTTATTCTTTTTTATAACTATTTTATGAATATTTTATGACCTGATCGTCTATGACTTCGATGCAAAACGTTATTCTCTGTGAAATGAAAGTATTCAAATCAAAATAATTCTCTTCCTTTGCAATAAATTCCAGACTTAAAATCTTCAAGAAAAAATTGTACTTGAAGTATTTACAGATGCCAAACAATAAATTACGAATGAACTGTGGGGAATAGCTCGAAAACGAAAATGTATAAATGAGAAACATGAAAAGCTCTTTTGACTGGACGTAAAAAATTAACTGCCAAAATAATTGTCATTACTGAACTTTATCAAAGCTGCACTGTACGAAAACAATTCACAATAAGCTAAAAGGCTTTTTTTTTTTCCAGCCTAATATTACAGGAAGCGGAGGGAAGAGACTGTTTGTAAAAGACTTCACCATAAAAAGAACAAATAACAAATCTTTAAAAACAAATCGTAGACGAGATTGTACAGTCGCCGCCCAAGTGGAGTAATGAGGCTCATGATTCTGCACGATTAAGACTTTTAGCAGTGGCGGATCCAGGTGTGAGGCTAGGGGGCTTCCACATTAATCTCCCCCCCCCCCAAAAAAAGACATTTCTTTAGGGGGAACAGTTTGCTTTGTTGCACATTTTGTTCAGGTCAAATAAGCTTTTTTTGTTAATTTAGCTCCCGCCACTGTTTAATATGAAAAAGTTTCTAAATTGTAAGTATATTCCCAACAGATATTTCATAAAACATGGTTACAGAAAATTATTAAGTAAGATTATTCGATTAGAGAATTTGAATTTTTATTTGGTCTGGAGGTGGGCTAACAAAAGGCAGAAAAACGCTTGGCCCCAAAACTCTTGGTTTCTATCTCTTTGTTCATACTAAAGCAATTTTTAGGATCCCCTTACTCTGCTTGGTTACATCCCATCATCGGTATCGATGCTCAGTAAAAGTAAATTGCTTCTTGCTAAAATTAATTCGTTAAAATAATTAATTCGTCAAATAATTCTTTTTTTGTTTAAAAAAAAAGGTTATAAAAGTCTCAAACATTCTTTGTAAAAATCGAACATTCTCTAAGTTTCTAAGCTTACTTTTTCATCAAATTTTGTTCCAAAATTAGGCTGTTTCTGAAATATACGGTAAAAAAAGCATTCAAACATTATCAGTTGCTCAGTAAACAAACGATAAAGATTAAACAAATATTTTTTTTAGAAATATTTACACATAATAAACATATATAAGTTTCACAAATCTTTAATAAGTTTTATTTATTTATTGCAATGTGGTGGATTTTAAAAAACTGAATGCAGTTTTCATATCACACACAACCATGGAGAAATACTAACTATGAATAATCATTTAAATAACATCCTATTCTAACTAAAGTTACCAGTTAGAACTACTTAGAATATATACGGGATAAGGAAATAACAAATCATGTTTGCATTACTTGATATGAAGTTCATTCATGTATCAGACCGCGTCGTATGCGAAACCGAGATACATGTAAGAAAATTCAGCCCGTTTCAGAAAGAAGGACTGTGAAACTTCTATGGACAACCACAACTATTAACCCTTTGAGGCTCAACCCTTTCGTAATGCCGAAAAAAAGACAGCCGCCATCGCTCAACTTAACGACCAGCAAGATGGCGGACGATCGAAACGTTCAACCTGGCGAAACGACCTGATCGAAAACCTGAGCTCAACTGATCGAAACGACAGCTGGCTGCGCGGCACAGCCGCACAGCCAGCTGTCGTCAAAGAAAAGGGTCTCTAGATCTGTGGCACGCGATGAACGTTTCGATCTTCCGCCATCTTGCTGGTAGTTAAGTCGAGCGATGGCAACGGCTGCCCTTTTTTCAGCATTGGGCAATCTATCCAGCTGTTCTCGCATTCTTCCATTTTTCAGCAGATGTCAGTGCTGTTAAAAATAATCGTGACAATTTTTTTAGGGGAAATGCCGTGCTAAAAAGTAAAGGATTCTCGTGGAGCTATGTCATCCGCAACTATTTTTATAGAAATCAAATCCATTGTTCGTGACTGGCAACAGTCAAAACGTCAGAGTTTGGTGTTCCCAAAGCGGGAACACTGCGCGTTAAAGGTTTAAGGGATCCCCCCCCCCCTTCCAATGAACCATTTTTTAAGACATGCCGACCAAATTCGGTACCATGTCCGAAAATTGTTTAGCATTTTTCCGGAAGTAAACAAGAACCACATTCCAAACCAGTCTTTCTACTACTGCAAAGGGACAGCAGGTGCAAGTACACGTGTACACATTACGTACATTGTAGATTAGAAAAGAGTGATTTTACTGTTGGAGCAGCGCACTGATGTGATAGAGTTAGGCAAAAAAGGAAATTCAGAGAGGAAGTTGGCGGTTACTTTTGGTTTTGGGAAAAACTAAAAAACAAATTTTGAAGCAAAAGGATTTTATTATGGCAAATTCAGATTCATGAAGTATATCAGGATAAATGCTTTTTTTTTATCAGATGTAAAAAATAGAGATGAGTACTCTCGGAGAGAGAAAAAAGAATGAAACAATCTGAAATTTCTAAATATTTTCTTAAAATTTAAATTTTAAACATATACGTATTTGTATAATTACTTATGTATTAATATGCAGTTTCTTAAATAATTAAACAAGCAATATTTTTAAGCATTTTATTTTTGTTTTTTGGCTACCAAATGTTTAAATTTCTTTCAGCGACCACCTCTCTTGCCGAGCGATTTTTCGCGGAATGGAAGGCGGTCGCCGCCGAAAAGCTTCACTTTAATGATATAAATGAAGGTAAAATAGTATATGTCCGTTGCATCTAGCATTACATTTCTTTTCCCCATTTTGTGTTTTTAATTCAGCCTTTAAGCACCAGTGCTGCCTGGGAGATGAATGCACACATACTGACACCTTTTCTTTTGTGTAACATTCATTCCTTCTACCCGTTTCCATGCGAATGCGGCTATTTCATTTGCAGTAATTGAAGAGTCATGCAAAGGCATGTTTCTTGAAGAAGGAGCAAGGATGAAGTAGGGGAGGGGAGCACGATACTCCAACGTGACAAGAAAATGGAGGTACGGTTGAGACAGCACAAAATATTTTTCCCTCTCACATCCAACTTTTTGTTCATAGATTTTCTTCAGTTAAGAGTTCTGCGCTCTTGCTGTTATTTTATTCAAGATTTCTGAGATACCATCTCTCAAATATTACGGCTCCTCGCAGCTTTATTCAAACGGTGCTAGGGAGAAACGAGGAAAGGAAGGCATATAACAATTTTGTCGATGCTGGTAACGATATTTCCGGATATGCGTCTCTCATTCTGTTTTTCTCATTTTTACGTGTGCAGTTTGTTTATTTATTTTTAGGGAGTGGGAGCTTAGGAGTGAGCATTACCTTGGCGAGACATCGTTCCTTTCGAAAATATATTGAAAGAGAGGAAGGAAGATACACGCTCAGGTGTTGTATCTCTGTGCAAAGGATTTGGAGTTGTGTTCTCGTACTATTTAAATAAATTCTCTACCCCCGCTTTTTTTTTTTCCCTTTCAAGAATTTTTTTCTCTCTCTTTTTTTTTTCTTTCTGCTTACGGAAAATAGAATACTGTAAGAGAACTGTTTTTGTTTTGCATAGAGAGAGTATATCTGTGCAAGGATGAAAAGAAATAAGGGGAAGGGACGGGGGGGGTGAAAAAAGAGCTCTCAAATACCAACTAAATTCAAGGCAAGGTTTTCTTTTTCTTTCTTTTTTTTTGGTACTAAAAATAAATAAATAAACTGTCTTTAAGCTTGAAAATTTTTCTCAAAATAACTCATCAGTGCCATAATGTACAAAGATGAGGGCGGTAAACTCTGAAGGCAGAAAAAAAAAATAAAAAAATAAAGAAAGAAAGTGCGAAATTAAATTTAAAACATGACAAAAACGAACGTGGACAGTAAAATTTCTGCAGAAAATAACACACTATGTTTTTTAAAATATCATAATATAGTAAAGTCACAATTTTTGTTTCTTTGTAAATAAAAAAGATAACTCTTAATTAAAACTTAATTCATTAACATTCAGAATGCATAATATTTGCAATAAGAAAGTTTAATTATATTCGATGAATACTATCAAAATGACTGCGACTAAAGTAATTTAATCAGGAAATACGTAATAATAATACCTGATGCTATATCTGCGAGCCCCTTGGCCCCACCATAGCGGTGTGGATGAAACACTAAACATGGAATATGATGATGGCTTAGACGGCTGAAGTGTAAAGGTTGTGCGTTTAGGCCTACCGCGTGGCTGACGTCGTTAAGCTTTATAGCTTCTTTAATAATCATGGCCCCCTTCAATGAATATTTATTTAAATAAATTTGGTGAATCCCCCTCTTATCTCCGCTTGTGCTCCAAACCGTCCTCCTCTGCTGAGTATATTTCTGATTGTCCACTAACGTCAACTTTCCATGTTAAAAAAAGCCCCCAATCGGACATTAGACAGATGGGCAAATTATGTAGTTCATAACTGATTTTTCTCACCTAAGATTATTTAATTGCATTAGATGTGTAGCCAGTGGCGGATCCAGAAAGTTTGTTTTGGGAGGGGCTAAATTTTGAGAAAAGCTTATTTCACCCAAACAAAATGTACAGTAAAGCAAAATTTTAGTCTTAACCAATGTAAAAATTTTTGGGAGGGGTTAAGTGATTAAAAAAGATCATTTTACATACTCAAAGTGCATAATGAAGCAGAATGTTACCCTTTAGTAATCTCTTTTGGAGGGGGCTGAAGCCTCCTAGCCCCTCGCCTGAATCCGCTACTAGCAACGGGTTACATTACATGTGTACACTAGGGTGGATCGAAAAGAATAGGAAAAAAATTTTTTTTCGAAATCAATTTTGGCGTAGGGTGGAAAAGTTGCGTCTTTAGTATTTTAGTTTGCATATTAATTTTTATTGAAATCCTTCAATATCTTGAGGTGCCCCAACTGCCTTAAATGTAGTTTAAAATTGAAATTTTACGAAAATTAAAAAAAATAATAATATACGAAATTTTTTTAGCCGGAGTGTCATAAAGCTTAGACTTGGGTACAATAGTTCATACAAATATTTTTATTTAATTCCATTCATATCTTCCTGTGCCCCAAGCCCCCGAAAAATAGTTGAAAATTGACAATTTCATGAAAATGCAATAAAAATTGTAAAGTAAATATTTTTTTTTATAAATTTGGAAGGGTACCCAGCTAATAAAGTATAAACGTTTCTGCCGTCTTAAAAGCTGCTATACGAAAACTAGAGGCGTTAGGAGTATTTTTGTTGATGCTCAAAAAATGAAACTATTTGGATTTTTTGCATATTTGATTAAGTCGATGTGCTAACATAAAATAAACTGAAAGAATATAACTAATAAATTATAGATATATGATATAATTAGCGTGAGAAAAAAACTATTTTAATCTAAACTCTGATTTTGAGTTAAAAAACTTTATGTTCCTTGATTCGAGCCTAGATCTTATAAATCCGTCCCTTCTTTCTTCTCCACAAACAAGAGATGCAGCCTCTGTTACCAGTTTCACACAGCGTTCAGTTCCTTGTGTGTGACATGGGAAGTTAGATAAATGAGGAAATTTAACTGAAGCAATATCCTTTGACAGGAATGATTTTAAGTCTTCATCGGAGATGTCTTAAGACTGCAGGCTCTAAACACTCGTTATTGTCACTCCAAAAAATTAAATCCCTATAATCTGTTGATCGCATGCTTATTACCGGTACACGAAAATTTCTCACAGATGAAGTATTATGATTCTCTTTTCTGATAGATATAACCTTGTGGTAAGCTAATTTTCGAATGGTATCTCTATCATCATATAACATAGCTAAAAGCAAATTCTCTGCATGTGCAAAAAATCCGTTTCTTTGGATGACAGCGTCAACAGTTTTTCTTAGGTGATCCGGCATGTATCTTGAGTACATAATTAGCTTCCACAGGTGTCTAGAACCTTCAGTGCACAGTGGCTTTCCTTTTATGTGGAACCACATTGGACCATATACCTTCATAATATATGTAACTAAATGTAATAAAGTCTCGGAAGGCTCTTCTGTTGTCACATAAAGACGAAGAATTCGATTTGCGCTAGTCAACCACCTGGAATGCACTACCGGCCCTGGTCGAATAGCAACTAAATCTTGACTGCATTCTCCCGAAGACACCGCTTTTAACATGTCCAACAAATATCGTTGGTCTGTACTCAAAATATTCCGATCGACATCTGGAAACAGATTTCCCTCGATCTTACAAAATTTCGTTAAAGGAAGTGTATGGCAAGTTTGCAATAACTTCCCAATTGCACCAGAAAATGCTTTGGGGCCATGAGTTACGCCATCAAGCTGAACCAGAAGATGTCGTAGAGGAAGTTCGTTTAGATGCAGCATGCAAATGAACCACTGAAGTGGACGATTTAGTTCAGCTTCTATAATTGCTATAAGGGAATCGGTTGATATACCTTTGTCGTTAAAGAAGGTTAATATTCCATTCTTAATGTTAATTGCAGATACAGACGAAACAGTTAGATGCCCAAGGTAAATGGAGCTTGGTTCTTGTATTAAAGAAATGTGTTCTTCTTTGGTAATACAGCCGTAATACTTATTACCCTTTTTAACTTGTGTTCTAGTTTTATCTTTTCGCCCATCGAAATAGAGGCCTTGCACTTCCGAAGATAAATTACCTTGTTGTAATTCTTTTCTGTGTCTTTCACGCTCTCTGCGAACTTTATTTCGATCAATAACTTTAGTAGTATCCGTTTCGCTGACTAGGCCAAGATCCTGCAGAAGAGCGGAAGAAAGAGATGCAGCTGCTCTGTCTGAGATTCCACGACGATCACATTCTCTGGAAAAAGTGGAAAGTTTTATTTTTTGAACATTTGAACAATCACCAGAAGCAGAAGAGCAAGAGGGTTGCAGATCGAAGTTGTGTTGCAAGCTGTAGGAGGGTCTAAATGAATTTGATTTTCTGCTGACTTCTTTTTCTTCCTCTTTATTTGTATCATCCTGTTTCTCTTCGTTTTCCGAAGAATAACTGCTTTCAAACTCTTTACAATCACTAATTTCTTTGAAGCTAGAAGGATAAGAATCAGTTTTCGAGTTTTTAGCTCGTTTTATTTTTCTTTCTTGTCTTTTTTGAAGCTGTTTTGTAGTTTTTTTATCAACTGGCCCGATTATCATAGTTCTCTTACTTCGCTGATCGTTCAAAAATGTTCTTTCATCTACAGGAACCTTTCTTTCTTTTGAACAGCAACATGATGCAAAATCGTCGCATTTGCAGCAAGCAATGTCAAAGAGGGTTCGCTCCCACTTGCCCTTCAGATCGTCCAGTTTCTTTATGTAGCCCTCTGATTCTTTTCTACCATTGTATGGTTTCTAAATCTTCCTGTATTCGTTGTTGAGCTTTGTTATCTTTTCAACGATTCCTTTGTTTGAAATTATTGGAATAGAAGACTTGTTCCATATAATTTCCAACGACTCCGCGACTTTTTTTGATATCAAAGGAGCAGGTGGGTCTTTGTTTTTCATAAGGCTTTTTGTCTGGTTTCTGACAAGCAAAAACTTTCGAATTATATCTGCATTTGTAGGAAGTTTTATTAGAGACATCTCGGTGGGGTTGCCAAACAAAGGGCAAATAGAAGATTTCCTTGTGGGAATTTTGCCTGAACTCATTCTGTCTTTATATCTCTAACAAAAAAGTAAAATAAAATAAAATAAATAGTTGAAATAAATGTAAGGAAGTAAAAAAAAAGAAACATAGCTAACAGAAGAACACTAGAAGTAAAATGAAAGAAAAACAATATATCACAGTATATACTGGAGAAAATTATGAAATAACTTACTTCAGATTATAAACAAGCAATGTAGTGTCGAGCCACATACTTGCCAGAATGTGGTTGATGAAATACTCAGAGTAATTTTTAATTTCAAACATCATAATCAGTCTCAACAAAAGCTGTCTTTTAACATATGCTACATGGAATCATCTGCGTATCAGCAAGACGTCTCATTCTTTTGGCGGGGAAAATATAGTGATGTCATATCAGAAGCACGGACGGAAGCTAATTCTTGTTTCGTGTCGAGGCTGGCTAGGGAAACAGCCGATTTTTTTGTTTTCTATTCAAATTTTTAGGTTTGGAGCACCCAAAGGAAATGCTCAGAAATATTTGTTGTGGAAAAAGAAATTTTTGGCCATTCGAAAAGTTATGACATCCAAACCATTACATATATATGTATTTTTTTCAAAAAATTGATTTTTTGGGGGGGAGTGGGGCACCTGAAGGGGATGTTTAAAAAAAAAAATTTTTTTTGAAAAATTCTCACCTGACCATTTGGCAACTTTTGCCATGTCAGCCGTCATTAAAATAAAAAAAAATTTTTTTCGATCCACCCTAGTGTACACGGAGACGAAACAGGAATATGCGTCTCACCAAACAGCCTAAAAGCTTTGTCTCGTCTCGCAAAATCCCTATAATGTTAAACTTGTTTGGCTCGTCTCACAAAAAAGCTGCAAATCTCTGTCTCGTCTCGCATCCATCCCTACAAGACACCAATTCTTCTTTCAAAATGCCCTCCCACATTTTCTGTAAATTTTTCCTCTGAATGTGACCACTCTCCCTGAAACACAAAAAATATGTTAAACTTTTTTTTTGCATATTCTTAAATGCACAATCTATCTCCCTCCCCCCCAATTAATGTCATTTATTTAATTCAAAACGAATACTGCATATTTATTTATTTACTTATTGTCCTTTCTATTTCATTTAATTTAAATATTTACTTTTATTGATTGCTTTTCAATCAAGGAAATTAATGTAATCAAGGGGGAAAAAGCAACGCTTAAAGCTTCAATATATTGTTGCAGAAAACTCTGCTAGTTTCTGAGTTCGTCGTTCTAAAGTCCAGTACGTGTAGAAAGTTCTTGTAAAGAGTCCACTTGTCAGAATGGAACACGCAGGGTGCGAATTGACGGGGGGGGGGGGGATGCCGGGGATCGTCCCCGGCTGAAGAATGTAATATTCCTGGCTAGAGAAATATTAATGGATCCCTGCCAGGGATACTATTTATCTCCTGCTGACGAAATATTAAACTGTGAGTGAAGATTTTGGAATTCAGATAAGGGAAGTCAAGGAGTCAAAATGAAGGTGGTATGTTATCGTTTGTTACTATACTCTAAGGCGAATGCCTTAAAATTTCGTCTCTTTTCTAAGCTAAAAACCCTCAAGGGTGGCTTCTAATACAGGTACATTGTGCTTAGATTGTGTATCTGTAATTCCATAGAACAAGCAATCTATGACTTTTGCTTGAATATAAGTCAATTCCCACACGTGTCGGCGACTGCATTTTTCAAGTAATATCATCTGAGGGAAGCATTTGCACCTTCCCTCCTTCTTCTTTTCAAGTGTCCCCCCCCTGGAGAATGTTCACTTTCAAATGTCCCCACCTGGAGAAAATGTTCAGTTCGCACCCTGGGAACACGCCCATTATTGCTTCTAGAACTTCGTCGAACAATCAATCAGCTGTACAAAATTCACAAGCACAAACAGCTAGTATAACGTGCTTATAACAGTCCGCTTAGTACAGAAGCTTTCCCAAATGCTGCATTTCTTACACAAAATAAAACACTTCCCCATGCAAAAAGTCAGTAGAAACTTACGAGGCAAATCGTAAACAGTCCCACAAGATCATCAATGAAGAATTTACTCACAGCACTTGTTCAGGAACGTGTATACTTCATGGCTGCAACTGTTACTTATTGAAAACGTTTGTGGCAACAGTTATAATAGCTTTGAATTTGGGTTTTTTTTCCAATGTTCTGGTTCTGTTTTTGCTCATCGTAATAAGTGTGTAAAGTTAAAATAAAAAACTAGGGTTCTGATTCCAAGCGTTGTTATTTTAAAAAGTTCCTTTTGTTTCCATTTCATCCGTCAATAAAATAAACGAACCAGAAAATGGAATTTTTAACAGCACTCAAAAACAAAGCTTCTAAAACAAGCTGAATATAGTTTTCTATAGCACAATTTACAGCTTAATACATCGAACTCACTCAACGAATGCTAGGTGAAAAATGACTCGTGTCACAAGTATGTCAGGTAACTTGTCACAAAGCGTCACAGTGACCACACAGTGAAGTTACGTCATTTACCAGTCACAATGTGACTATTTTGTGATACTGTGAGACTTTGTGAACTGAGCAAACAGGGTTTCTGGTTGGGCGTGGTTTCTAAATTCATCATCATGTTTTAGGATAAGGGCTTGACGCAGAATCAGTTCAAGATATTCAGGTTCAACGTCTATGTGCGTAGTGGTCTTCAGTAGTAAGTTGGAATGAATGGAACGTGCAACCTTATCGGTTAATAATATTTAGCGGATCATAGGCGCACCCACGGGGGTCTATGGGGGCTCAAGCCCCCCCCTCCTAAAGGTGGAAAGTTTGAAGTGAAAAACTTAAAAAAATGAAAATTGTCACTAATGAATTATTACTATTATTATTATTTATTGTCTTTTTATTATTTATTATTTATTGTCTAACAGCGTTTATAAAACACTGTTAGAGTCAGTTACAATATCACTGAAAAGATCAAATAATTATTTATGACTCTATAATGAGTTTTTGCTTGTGGGCTTGTGTTGTATAGGCAAATCAAGTGGTACAGAATATTTTGACGTTATAAGAGGGTTGTAACTATTATCGATCTCACTATAACCGAGTTCAGTAGTATTTTCAGCTCAGCCCCCCCCCTAAACTAAAATCCTGGGTGCGCCACTGTAGCGGATACAGGTTCCCCCCCCCCTTTATGATAGGGACTACCCTCCCCCTTTATGATAGGGACTACCCTCCCCCTTATTTTTTATAGGGCTTATTTTTAACAGGTTTCTTGACTTAAACAAAATATACAGAAAAATATTTAAAAAAGCAAACTATTAACCTAAAGCAATGTAAATATTTAGGCAGGAGCTAAAATATAAAAAAAGCTCGTTCGATCTAAACAAAGTGCACCATGAAGCAGAACGTTAACCTTCAGCATGGTCTTTTTGTGTGTGTGTAGAAAGGGGGGGGGGGGTAAAGCTTTCTAGTCTCTTCCATAGATCTACCATTGGTCTATTTACTTGTTTTCAATTAAAAAAAAAAAACAGTATAAGGGTTGTGTATATTGAACACTTGCTAAAAGTTATTTCAGATAGTTTGGGAAGTTAAGAGAATTGAAAAAATTTTATGTATTGTTTCTTAACTAAATTCCTTTTCCCTCGAGTTCTCAATGGGCATTTTATAATCCCCCCGCCTATGACAATAAGGTCCACGAACACTCAAAACGAAACGTTCTGGAATGTTAAAAAATACCAGGAGGGGCGGGGAGGAGACTCCCTCAAAGCCCCTTTTGCTTCAGATTCGATCTGCGTAAGGTAGTGATTCAAATGAGCGTTGAAACTTTAAAAGCCCGCTGCAAACACCGCTCCATTCTGATGTCGCCATTAGTAAAAGTTACTGCCATTAAACTTTTAAAAGGGCGCGAGAGCCACTCTCTCTTTTTCTTTCCGAAGATCGTTTTAGTGTAAAGGTTTTCGGCGAATAAACAGGGAAGGGGTTGAGCGTATACACATATAGAGAGAAGCGATTTTAGGAATTTGAAAAGATGCGCACAGTTGAAAAATTTATGAAATTAGAGTAAATGGTGAGGAAATTCTAAAGTGTGCCTTTGTCAAGGCATTCAGTTTTAGAGAAATGCACTTTCAAGAACTACCACAGTGTTCCATTATGCGATAAAAGGAATTTTTATGTAGGAAGCGTTTTCCTGTCTATTCGAGTAGTTGAAGCTTTCGGAAAAAAAAAAAAAAATTATATAAAAATAATAATAATGTAACCGTTTAGTAAGAGTAGAAATGGGGCATCTAAACGGTTGTATAAATATTGCTGTCTTGCAGGGTTTTCCAAAAGAATTCCGACAAATCTTAAGTGGAGGTAGGGCACATAGTAAGGCAGGAATTAAAATCACATAGAAATGTGGAGTCAAACACGCCGTTTTAACATCAAGTACTTTTAATTAAGATCCATTAGCTTCGGGAGAACCATGGTTGAAAAAGTCACTGTTCTTCCGATAACTGTTATTGATTATTGACAGCTACGTGAAGACTTTTCGACTTATCGAACTTTCCAAACCCCACATTGTTATGTGATTCTGAATCCTAGTTACTATATACCTGACCTTCCCGTAAAGTTTGTCGGAGCTCATTGGAACAACATGTATCACACAAATACACAAGCGTAATAATGTGTTTACAGTAAGCCCATAACCAAATAAATATTTCAGGAACTAGGAGGCAAGGGCGATCCCAGGCATGTCAATGTGCCCCAAAAGTACAGGGTATGTCACAATTCCCTCCCGGGTTTGGAAGTCTTATAAATATATATATATATATATATGTAATGTATAAAAAGGTAATTTGGATTTTACTAGTTTGGGTATTGTTCAAGTGGGTACTTTCACTGTAAGTTTTGCTTTCCTGTCATAATTGCCACGCTCGCTCTGGAGCTATGTTTTATTTATTTTGTTATTTGTCAGACATCAGGCCGTCGATTCTGAGTTCTTTAGATGTACACGTGTCCCCACGCCCTTGTAGCCCCGGATGCGGGTCATGTTGGTAAATGTGTGTGGTTCGATTAGAGATAAGAGAGAGGCGGAGTTATGTCTTCGCAAACCACGTGGTATGATGAACGTAAATACACCCGCACATCGAAAATCGAGAGACTTCTGCCACTGAAACTGCTTAATTAATCCACGCTAATTTTTGTACCCGTCTCCCCCTCCCCTCTCCTCCTCTCACTCTATATTGTAACTTAAAGATAATGTTTAATAAACCGTTTTACCTGCCTTAACTCTGGAACTTTACTGAAATATCTGACGTCTCAAATATATATATATATATATATATATATATATATATATATTAGCAATACAGCAACAAAGTTGACTTTATTGGAGAAAGAAATGTACATGTTTTATTTCACGAAGTCTGACCTTTCGTGACAGTGAAGGATTAATGCAATTTTGTCGGGGTTGGGGTTGGAGGGAAGGCAGTTAATTTGTTCTCCAAGAAAGACAGAACTTGCAATGTTTCTTTCTCCATTTAGAATATAATGTCTTCTCCAAGAAAGAGACATTGCAAGTTTTGTTCAGCACAAACAACAGGCTTCCTCGTCGTTGGACTGACGAGTTTCTGCCAACGTGCCAAAGACGAAATTTCCGTCAAAGGATCACAACTGCATTTGCTACCATGTTAAAACGAGTGTGGGAAGAATTTGAGTTTAGACTTGATATCTGCAGCATCACGAAACAAGGACGGATTATAAGGGAAGGGGGGGGGGGGTCGGAGGCGCTTCTGTCTGACCCAATTCAGAAAAAAGAAATTAATGTAAAAGATCCTATTTTACTTCCGTTTAATGGATGTATATGTCAATCCCCTAACTAACTGCCCCCACCCACCCACTCCCGACAAAATTGCATTAATCCGTCGCTGTTGCGAAAGGTCCACATATTGGACTTTTGTGAAACAAAACTTGTAACATTTCTTTCACCTATAAAGTCACCTTTCTTGCTGTATTGGTAATATACATTTTTTATAAGCCTTCCAAACCCGGCAGGGAATTGTGATACATCCTACAAATCAATAAATGGGGATTGAATGATGGAATTACAATTTAAAAACATTAATTTAACGGAATGGTAGACTAAATAGAGAGTCACACAGTATCAGTCAAAAGAACACTCCAGCCATCTATGCCATGTTCAATGTTTTATCCTCTTCTCCATGGTGATGGGTCCTCTCAGACCAGTGGTGTATGCAGACTTCCTTCAAGGGGGGGTGGGTTATAGACATAAATACATAAATTTGCGTTAAAATGCGTAATATTTAAGCTAAAAAGTGAAAATGTATGGACATTTTGTTAAAAAGTTATTGACAAGGTGGGGGGAGTTTGAAACCCCAACCCCCCCCCCCCCCTTGCATACGCCACTGTCTCAGACTATAGAAGATTCAATATAGTTAAGTTTAGTAGTTGGATGCTTCGGCTGCCATTTCACATCTTGATTGTCTACTCTTCTCGATTTAGAATATAATTTACATATTTTGAAAATATGCGTGCTATATTTTTCCCTACTTTTCAGAAACTACTCATATAACCTTACTAGGGCTGTGGTTGTCCAGTTGGCAGGGAGTAGAAACACCAGGTTTTTAGTCTGACTAATAAAAAATATACTGGCGAATGTGCACGCAGAGCCTGATTACCGAATAGCCCAATAAGGCCCGGGCCTTTAGTAAAAAAGTCTAGGGGCCTGAAAACTACAATATTTATTGTTTATATTTGTGCAATGGGATAGGAATAGGTGGAAGGGGGGCCTCGAAATGATAGCGCTCCTATAATATCAGAAAGTAATCACTCCCTGTGTGCACGTTAAGTGTATCGGGCTGTATGTCCCTTAGCTGGGCAGGTTATTGGAGAAGGAATGGTCCTCTATTTGGTGATCTTTCAGCGAGCGATATTATGTAAGAAGTTATTTCAGTCGTGTGTCATGGGAAATATCCTGTTTGGACATCGACGTTGGTTATTTCTAATTTTGATTGTGTCAGGGTAAGAAGTTGATCTCAGACTGTACAGTCAGGTGACTTCCCGTGGGATTATCGATTAGTCAACGAAACGAAACTGCGGACAGATCAGAAGAAACTACGGGTAAATAGTTCTGCTATTTTCAATCCACTTCTGTCTTCTTCTCGGCAATGGAAACCCGAACATTCCGAAACACTTTATTTAGAAAATATGATTCAGCCTCGATTAAAGTTAGCTCTACCGGCCCGGTATGAAGATTGGCTATGGCTATACTAGTTAGGTGAAGTAAAATGACGTCACATCAATGAATATCGATATGCAAGTGTAAACCGGGAAACTCCGAGTTGTCTACGGAATCGTAAGGCTGTATTGCTGTTCAGGAAGAGAGAACTATTATCTACATTTTTCCAAAGCGCTTTACAATGCTTTTGGGAGAAATGAAGAAAAAATAATTGACGGTTAATTTTGCTACAGTAAAGCACCATTTATTGGTCTTTCAAGGGAGGGGTCTAAAATGACATAATAAATGAAAAGACGTATAACTGAATGAAACATTAATTAACAACGTACAGCTGAGGAAAATAAAAAAACTGCCACTTGATCTTTATTCGGCCGTCGTTCATAGTACAACAAAGTTACATATACTAATCGTTTACGATTGACGTTTACTTTAATTTGCTATACATAAAAACTGCATAAGAGACTATTCACACCAACTTACCATTTCTTCTTCTTCTTCTTCTTTTTTTTTTTTTTAATAGCAACCCCTATAGCCCCCCCCCCAACTTCATATTTCAAAAAAATTAGCTCAATTTAATCCCGGATACGAATTTTCAATAAATTTGAACTCAGAATGGGTGAGTTATGAGCTTCAAAATCCTCTTCCTCCTGTGTTAACACATTTTTTCATACTTTAATTCACATCTCATATAATATTGATAATAAGAAGCTGATTTTTATTCGTACTATTAGAACTAAACGACCCAAACATATTTTACTATTATTATAATTTTTAATAAAATATTAATATGAATTATGGATTATTAGATTAATATAAAAAAAATTATGAGTAGCGACCTAGCCAAATTTCGATGGAAATAGATGCAGAAAGTAATAGTACATGGCTGTGCAAAATTTAAAATTTATACGCTCAGTAGTTTAATTTATATTAAATAAATGTTTTATTTTCATGAGTTGAGGGAATATATATAAATTTATTAAGTGACAATTTTCTTTTTCTTTTTAAATTGCGTAAAATAAACGTAAATTAGATTTCTTTTGCACAAAAATAGTAAAAGTTAGCGGTATTAAAAAATAGCAAATTTTGAAGCAAATAAATTGGAGGTTTGCACAGTTTGATACTGATTCTATAAAACGTCTATTGTTACGTCTGCTACTATTTCCCCCCAAATAAAATATTTTCCATGTATAGAATTAGAATGAAACCATTTTTCATGTTCGACCGTAGCTGAGTAACTTTCATGGTTGTAGTCAGAAGAGCAGAGAACAGATTCTCACTCCTGACAACATTTCACCTGTCTAAGAGAACATTCAAATACTCAATAACAATTTCAAAATTAGAAAGATATTCAAAATCGTAAGCAATCGTTTTGCATTTTTCTTTAAATCATGTATACAGACCAAGGAAGTTTTGGAGTCAAGGTTCATTTGGACCACTGGCACTGACTAAATATTCTAATTTTTACCCCTGATAATCTCAGTACAAAAACAAGACCAGAAACCAGTATTTTCCCTGTAAATAGTATTTATTTCTTTTAACTGTCGCGAGCGAAATTAATGAAAAGCGCAAAGTTCGGAACCTACAAACAGGGGCGTAGCCAAGGGGGGTCATAACCCCCCATGAGGAATTTTTTGCCATACAAAATGTATATACTTCACTACATTATCACACACACGTATACATGTATATGAGTTGTAGTAGTCGTAACCCCCCCCCCCCATGAAAATTTTCTGGCTACGCCCCTGCCTACAAATGACGTTTTTCACTTTGCAAAAGTCCCTTAGAATCGCGCAAAAATGAATTCCCAATATCTTCGGAAATTATCGTAGAAAATTGGTGAAATTTTACATTTAGGGTAATTTGAAGGTTTTCTTTGGTTTAATAAAGTCAAAATACAGTGTTGTCATTGAGAAAAAGGCAAATTAAACTAATAGTAAATTAAAGTATACGTTATTTGCAAACGAATGGTATATATAACTTTGTTGTACGACGAACGCCTGCCAAATAAAGAGCAAGTGGGTGATTTTTTTTTTCTTTCTCCTCCCCCCCCCCCCCCCCGAGCTGTACGTTAGATTACAGGCATAAAACTATCAGGTTGTAACGAAAGTTTTCCGCCAGATTTGCTTGAGTCAGCTCACGCGGTACCCAGCTATTGACCTTATATGCCAATTTAATGCGATGCTTAGCGCGACTAATGGACATGGCACTAAAGTCTAACTCTTTTAGCTAACTCTCGAGTGGATGAATATTTTATCTTCTTCCACAGATTGTCGTAGGCGGGTCTCATCAGCATCATTAGGCCGGCCAAAGCGCTCTGCTTCTTTAATGTCCCAGTCCCCTTTTTGAACTTTCGGTACCAAATCTTCACAGTGTCATATGATACAACACTAGTACCTTAAGCTGTACACATCATTCGGTGTCATTCTGTAGCTGACTTTTTGCAACAGAACTGAGAGTAAATGATGGTTCAATCTGGTAGCGTGATAGTTCCATTTCAGACACCTTATACTTAATCATAACGATATTTTTTTACAGATTTCACAACACAGTGCTGTAAAACAAGTCTTTTTCTTTCAAATAACAAAAATCGTTTCGCAAAATATTGGCAAAGACACCAACGCGACTGCTTGTGCAGGCAATACTTGCAGTGGCGGAAAACTTTCGTTACAACCTAATACTAATGTAAACCTAAGTAAATATAATTTTTTTTTTTTTTTTTAATGACTTGAGACAGAAAATTTTGAAGTTTAGGAACGAGAAAACGACGTATAACCGAAATTGGGTGTCTTATAAAAGAAGCATTTTTACATTAAAATAAATAACAATGAATCGACACTTCACGAAAATGACGTATAAATGAGAAGCGTATAAACGGTGCTTTATTGCATAAACATCTGGAAAAAATTTTCAATAGCATTAGACATTTTAAAAGTCTTTTTAGTAAACTGTGTTTGTTATGCACTGAATTATAGAATTCACAAAACTATATATTTTTTTACTTTAAACTTTAAATATAAAATTTTCAACATTTATATAAAATTTAAATCTTTATACTGTATACTGTTTTGAACGATAGATTCTAACAGGGGCGTAGCCAGAAATTTTTCATGGGGGGGGGGGGTTACGACTACTACAACTCATATATATGCATACGCGTGTGCAGTGGCGCACCCGGGATTTTAGTTTGGCGGGGGTGCAAAAAAATTCTGCTGAACTCGGTTATAGTGACTACCACTCACATATGTGTATGTGATAATGTAGTGAAGAATATACATTTTGTGTGGCAAAAATTTCTCATGGAGGGTTTATGACCCCCCTAACCCCCCCCCCCTTGGCTACGCCCCTGGATGCTAACGATGAATATTTGGCTATTAGCGTTTATTCTTAGATTAAGGGGAGGTGTCCAGACCCCTAACCACCCTTATATATGGGTGCCTATAGATATTCCTTTTTTGGAGGGGGGGGCACCCCTTATGGCCGCCCATGTATACGTCCGTGAACTCCCTCTTTTTTTTTTTTTTTTTTTTTTCACAGAGAGTACGAAATGGAACATTTGGCCGCTAACCTGGCATGGTAAATGAAGGTTTGAGAGATAAAATTCGCTTCTATATTTGAGCCCGTGTCCTACTCAGCTCACTGAAATATTAATAAAGTGCGAATCCTGAATGGAAATATAAATTTGGCCCGATCAATGAAGAGAGAGTGAGGGATAAAAATGTCTCTATCCTCTCAACTTTTCTTTCCCTCTGGCGAACAGAATAACATATAATGCCTCTTTTTTTTCCCTTCTCCAAGCCATAAAGGCTGGGTAGCTTTTGTATATATACTGCGAGCTGCGAACATAAATGCGAACACAAGTTTTGACAGCAACCCAAACAGCTCGCGCTGTGCCTCTCTTGCCTTCCTAGTCCCCCACCCCCGCCTGCCCCGAAATCACACATAGCTCGTTGAGAATGTAAATTAAGTTATGGAGGCAAAAGCATCTCCATAATAGTGTCTGCCCTCCCCTCCCTGCCTGAGTTTCTCTGTTATGTCCTTCTACGCCCCCCCCCCTTATCTGAGCCCCCCCCCCCCCGATTTTCCTCTGCATAGAAAGCAATGTGATAACGGGTCTAATTCTATTTGTTCCCATGCCATCCCCTCCGCCAATCAGGAGGGAAAGGGCGGGGCGATGACTGTTACGCAAGTGGGGACCCCCCCTCGCGGAGTTTGGAGAATTTCCCTTGGCGCCGATCAGTTGGACTATGCTCGGGTTGTAGTATATGGCTATTTATCACCTCCACACTGCTGATATTGTTTTTTCAGGTTTTTGAATACTTATCAGTAAGAATGTAAAATACAGTATAGTATGTATATATGTTTTTAAAAATGTATAAAATTGATGTAGTGTATGAGTACGTTTTATTTTTAAATGTCTCATAAAATCATTGAAACAAGTACAAGGTATATCTTTTTCGAAAGCACAATTTTCATTAAAAGTTTGAAATTATATATCAGTAAGAATATAAAAATAATAGTATGTTTGTAGGGAAACGACTGTTAGTATTCGGAGTGCTTTTAAAAAAAGTATAAAATTGTTGTAGTTTTATGGGTAAGTTTTTATTTAAATGTCTCACAATATCATTGAAAGAAGTACATAACTTACGTGTTATGTTGCGTTTTAATTTACGTAATTAAATTATGTTGGTTTTAGTAATTTTCTTTTTCTCAATTTCAGTTTTTTAGATGGGTATCCCATATATTTAAGTTCGTTATAACAGGGTCGTATTTAAGGGAGGGGGCAAGGTAGCCCGGGCCCCCTCCTGAAATATAAAGCAGTTGTTAAAAAACAGCTTGTTTAAAACATTTACACTAACTCTAGTAACAATAAGGTTTTAACTACCGGATCACCCCCTTTCCTTCCGAAATGGAAATTACTTACGCTACCAGGGCCCGATTAACCTCGGAAGTGAGGGGAAGCTCAGTATCATTCATTTCGGGTCCGCCTTCCCTCTTTTGTTTTGGAAAAGTAGTTTAAATTATTTCCTTTCATAAAAATACTTTATTCATTAATATGAAATTTTCCTTTGATAAAAATATTTTATTCATTAATCTTCATAATAATTTAGTTCACCGTAACGAGATTTTACTTCTTAAAGTAATTTAAAAAATGCTGTAAACTAAAAACATTACCTTACTGTAACATTAAACTTTATTTATTTAGTTATATTTTTCATTAGGCATAGCTTTTTCAGGAATTCTTTGTTTGCTTCGATGACATCATAAAAATCACAACATGAAAGTTCAGAACTAATTTTGACATTTAGAGGACATAAGCAGAGGCGTAGCCAAGGGGGGGGGGTTAGGGGGGTCATAACCCCCCATGAGGAATTTTTTGCTATACAAAATGTATATTCTTCGCTCCCTTACCACACACATGTATGCATATATGTGAGTTGCAGTAGTCGTAACCCCCCCATGAAAATTTTCTGGCTACGCCCCTGGACATAAGCGTAAAGTTTTCAAAATTATTGGGGGGGCAGGGCCCAACAACCACATATATTCACGTCAGTGGCATAGCCAAGGGGGGGTAGGGGGTCATAACCACCCCCCATGAGGAATTTTTTGCCATACAAAATGTACATTCTTCACTCCCTTATCATACACCTGTATACATATATGCGAGTTGCAAAAATCGTACCCCCCCCCATGAAAAATTTCTGGCTACGCCACTGATTCACGTACATATAACTTACTCATAGCTGCCAACTACTGCGGAATATAATTAACCACTTTTTCTACATGATTTTTCGGCTTAAAATATAGCAAAATTTTTGTGCTGCGCGCACGAGCTGGTTACTATTTTGGAAAAAATAATTTAAAAATATACTGTTTACAAAAAGTGGTTAGTTATATTCCGTAGTAGTTGGCAGCTATGACTTACTATATATAAGTGTAAATTATTGGAGGCGCTTGAGCTCTATGGGTCCATAGAGTTCTACACCTATGTAAGGTAAGTATCCGTGTTAGTATCTTCCTGCCATGTTATAAGTTAAAAATAGAAGCAAAGTAAAAAATTCAAAGGAGGAAAAAAAAAACATTTTCGATGAGATAGTGCATTTTAGACACATCTGAACTTTTCTTCATTTCATATTTTACATTGCATAATCTGATTTTAATTACCCAGAGTCTGGCGAGGGCAGCTTATAGTAACATTTTACGTTACATGGCATCACAATGAATACTAAATCATGATTGAAATCAAAAGAAGAAAATTTTTAAAAGTACAAGTAAAGGTTTTTTTTAAACATTTGTAAATGGCGTGAAATACATTTTTTTATGTTAGTATAAATTAGTTTTCTGTATTTAGTGATAAATTATTGGGTGGGCTCAGCCCCTATTCACAATTTATTGGGGGGGCTCGAGCCCAACGGGCCCCTAAAACTCTACGCCTATGTTAGAGGATATTTAATATTGAAACTGACATTACATATTGAAAGTCTACCCCCTTTCTGCCGACCAAATGTTCCCCATAATAGAAAAAAACTCTCTCAACTGGAGCAGATGTTCCCAGGGCCTGATTACATCGGCCCGGGAAACATATGTAAACGGCAGACCACTTACGTTTTATTCTGAACAAACATACACATTATATTTTATGACATGCATGTGAAAGTGACCGGCCTCAGGCCAATTTAGAAATGTTGCGACATGAAATATCAGACTTAAAATCTTAAAAATAGCTTTCCACTTCTCTTCAATAAAAATCTTTACAATAACCTATAAAAGATCGCTTAAAACAAAATTTTGAATTTATCACAGTTTTTCAGCCATTTTTGGGTCCCCCTTCAAATTCTGAGGAGAAGCTTAAGCTTCCCGAGCATTTTTGGTAATCATGCCCTGTACGCTACTGCTTTGTAACGATCGTTGTCGAAACGCGATTGCCATATACAATGCAACCTCCCAATTTGGTCGCCTCCTTAAGTTGGATACTTTTCTGGGGAGCGGAACATGCCCATAATATAGAATCATAACTCTATAAGCTGGACACCTCTGAAAGTTGGACACTTTTTTGAGGGAACCGCAGGTGTCTAGGGATGGACGCGAGACGTGCGAGACGAGAATCGGGGCTGTCTCGTCTCGTCTCGCAGTGGTAAACCTCTGTCTCGTCTCGTCTCGTTTCGCAAACACTGTGTCTCGTCTCGCGTCTCGCAAAGAAATTGCTGTCTCGTCTCGCGCGAGACGCGAGACGTCTCGCGAGTCTCGCAAAATTAAGGACTGCGATTTCGTTACCATTTTATACTAACTTATTATTGGGATTTTATTGAAAATTAATATTAATAATAACAATTACTTACATATAGCCACATTAGTAGATATATTAATAACTATATCAGCATATATCGGCATTTGAAGTAAAAGAAATTGAGATTTAATCCATATATATAATGTCACACCGAAAATATAGTATTTATTTTTATTTACTAGCTGCGTGCCCGTTCTTCGCACTGTAGTAAACGAAAATTTTCCTAACATGAGTAATTTCAATTAATTCCAGTGATGTGGAATCTAAAATAAAAGCAAAATTATTTGACTCTTGATGTAAAGTTTGCGTCATGAGTATTAACCTGGCATCATTGCAATATAATGACTCAAAAAACTACGTCAGTGTCATTCGCGATCAGAAAAGTGAAAAGCTTAGCGGTTTGCAGAGAACTCCCGACTTTCAAAATGTGTTATTTCTACATCATACTGTTCAAGTTGTAGCATTAAATACCTCAGACACTACATGAAATGGACAACCATTTGTTTTAAAATAGCTGCGCACCCGCTTTTCATACGAGAAGTAGCGAATATTTTACTAAAATCATATCTGCATGAGACAAAACAGATTTTTTTTTTTTAAGTTCAAGAAATCTCCTCTGTTGAAATTACTGCGGGATATATTAACACAAATTAGAATTACTTATCGTTCAGTTGGTTGTAAGATTGAAAAATTGAAAAGACCCTTGAAAAATTATAAACAGAACACTTTTAGTCTTTATTAAATCTCTACTATTTACTTTAACGTCAATTTCAAGTCTCTAAAATATGTGTAATTTTTATATTAATGAAAACAAGATTATATTAACGATAATTATAATTATTTGCCTAATATTTCCAATAACATTACCGTGTGTGCATTTTTAGATTTCATTATAGTATCTCAGCTGGTTAATAGACGTCTTATTTTTTGTTTATATTTTAAATTACTGAACAGTTAATTTGTTGACGACTATCCGTTTGTACTTTTCCACAATAATTTTTAGCGATAGTACTACAGTCGTTATGGTCGCCCTGTTTACAGAAAAATTAAACCATAATCCTCCTAATGTATATCCAGTGTGGATTTTTTTTAAAAATGAAAAGACATCTAACAGGCGAAGATAATTTTAGAATAGGAACCCAACTGCAATATAAAGTGATGGGGAGGAAAAAAATTTATAAAAGTTTTGCAAGCCGAAGGAAGGGAAAACATGATAATATAAACGAAAAGAGAAATAGTTTTTAAAAAAATTGCTTGCATTTCTTTCCGTCCGATATTAATATATAAGAATAAAAAAATGTCATTTTAATCTCTTTAAAATAGGCCAACAATAGGGATTTAAGCGCCCCTAGAAAGTTGTTACCAGGGTGGGCGCCCGCCCCCCCCCTTACGCACGCCGCAACGTGCGGGAAAGTTTGAGGATAATATCGGTACAAGGATATTTCAACCAAGGATATTCAACCATATTTCAACCTACTCAGACTAAGCATCAATGCGAATGCAAGTTGCTCTACTTCTAATCTCTCTCTGATATACCCGAAACCCGATTATCACAGGGGCAAGGGGGGGGGCGGTAGTCCGGTGCCCCTGAAGAAAAAGGGGGCCCATATATATCCCGATTATCTAAATTGTAAATTCATATGTATTGAAATAGTAATTGTGGGGAAAAAACTGAATTTCCTCTATAATATAGGTATTACCTAATTGTCTATCACTAGATCAAGTTAGAGATATTTTTTTTCGGGTGATGAATACGATTTGATTAAAGTACAAAAACTACAGTTAACTGAAATGCAATTTTCAAGTACAACAGCGGTCAGAACTGGGTTAAAATGCTTAAAAAAGGGGGCTCAGTAAAGGGGCTTAATGCGTAAAAAAGGGGATAGTAAGGGGTGGCCCCAAACTTAATGCCCCGGGCCCCGTCTAAAAGTGGTCAGATTTGAACATACCGTACCGCCTTTCCTATTTACTTATTATTTTTCTTTCTACTCTTCTCTGTTTTCTTTTTTTTTTCCCGCCTCTTTCTTTATCCTCTCCTTTGTGTGTTTTGTATATCTCTCGTCTGTTCTAATTTTAAATGTTACGTGTTTGTGCGTATTGTAGAGTGCTGATTGTATACCAGGACCGAAAACGAAGGAGACGCAAGTTAAACGGTAGAGGCTTCAGGCAAATTGTCGCTTTTCAGATCGTATTTATGCGAGACGGAAAAAAATGCGAGAATTCTCGCGAGAAATCTCGCGCGAGACAAGACTCTGTCTCGTCTCTCGTCTCGTCCCGCAAAATATTTCCTTTCTCGTCTCGCGTCTCGTCTCGCAAAAAAATGCCTGTCTCGTCTCGCGAGACAATGCGAGAATTCTCGCGTCTCGCGTCCATCCCTACAGGTGTCCAACTTACGGGTTTTACTGTATTTTAGCGGATAGCGCGATCCAACAACTATCTTTATAAATATCTTGAATATGGAGATTTAAGCGTTTTAAATGACCATTCAATTGTTAACCCTTTAAAAGACGACCATTTTTATCCCATTCTATAAATTTCGCTATTTGTGATTTTTAATAAATGCAGTTCTGAATGAGCTGTCAAAATGAGACGAAGGCCTTGATCGTTATGATCGCTTTTCTGCGCATGCCTTTGTTGTTAAGATCAAGAACGACCTACTTGTAGCTAAATAAACGAGTGAGTGCAGAAAGGAATCCAGAGAGCGGAGTGGCCTGCATAATCTCCGGATCTAAGTCCAGAACAAGTTGCCGAAAGAGCTGTAGCTTTCCGACATCTGCTTCATACTAGAGTTTCTGAAGAGGAATGATTACTCGGTTTCTAAAATGCTTCAGCACGTAATCAGGAATTATTCTAGCTAGCTTAAGTTAGCTTGACAGAAAAAAAAATTATATTGTTTGTTTACTCATTTTCTTTTCTATTTTTTTCCCATACTTGTTGCCCCCCCCCCTCCAAGCACTCACAAATACATTTTATTTACATTTTTGACAGTGAGTCAAACATTCGGAGCTGTTGTTTTGCAAGCAAATAATGGATCTGTTTTACGTCATAATAAAATTTGGTATAAATTGACGATGTATTTCCTGATTTGTCACTGTAGCACTTCGCTCACCGCTAAAGACCAGGAGCAGGAAGAAAATTAAATATAATTCTGAAGGAGATGCTTGTCCATGCGTTAGATTAGGCCTTCATTTCTATCAAAATTGTGCCGGAGTCCTAATATTCTTCAGAGTTCATGTTCATAGTCAGTGGCGTACTGCAAACCCCCCCGGCCCCTGCAGTAGGCGAGTCGGTAGCACATCTATTAAAATAATGATAATTCAAAGGTTTTCTATGTAATAGTATTGGACAAATTTTCATTATTTCACAGAACAGTGAAATGAAATAGTCTGAAATTAGTATGGAGAAATGAAAACAATGCACTGTAATAAGATCCAAAGTCTATTGGCCTCAGGACTCTTCGGTTCGAGGCGAAACGAATCATGATTGGTCTGTCCGCTAAATCAGTTAACGAGCGAAAAGGGGGAATTTTTCTAGTTGATGTATTAGTAGGATGCAGAACGCAATATTTTTGAGCTCCGCTGAGTTCTGCCTAATATGTAAAAAATCACTATGAATAAAGAAGTACAGGAGCTGAGTTCCGGTGTGTATAAAATTAACTAAAATTCTATAGATTTTTGTTCGGAAAACGATGAATAAAAAAATTCTTTTAAATTCTAATGGGAAAAATTACATACACACACATACATTCATATACAGGAGGAGAGAGAGAGAAAGAGAGAGAGAGAGAGAGAGAGAGAGAGAGAGGGAGAGGTTTTTAAAGTGCGGAAGCTGCCCGCTATGGCTTCCATGGAGTATCTTTTTCCTGAGAGGTTTGTGAAAGCGCAAGGAAATTTTCGAACTAGTATGTTTTATAGACTTCGAAGTAGAGAAGGGAAGAAGAAAAAAGTTAAATAAAAATTTCCCGCATATCCTTATTCCTGGTAGAGGGCACTTCATTTACCGCATGAGGGTCTACGCCAGCATGTCAGCTCTATTGTACCAGGGTGATTTGCCGTAAGTATTTGTTGGCACAACTTCCCTCCTCCAGATTTTCAAGCACTCACTAAACGCCATTGTGGCCAGGCTTTTCAGCTAGCCCCCCATTGTGTGTAAACCACGGTAGGGGGTGTCTGGATCAAGGACCCTCCAATGGCTCCCAAATCGTCTGCATGCCCCCTTCTCCTCCCTCCTTCTTTTCTAGCTCTCTATGTGCATATGTTTCAGGGGTTACCTTTCAACAGCATCGTTTCACAACGACATTGGCGCCATGTCTCAGACATAAAAAAAAAAGAAAAAACTAAAAATATAAACAAATTTCAAAATAGGATGTCTCGAGCTTATTTTGTGTTTGCAAAGAGTTTTGTTTGGAAAGTTCGCACTTTGGTAAAATGGACGATTTCACGAATCAAAAGCAGCAATCATCGACAATTGGTAAGCTCTCAGAATAGTGAAGTTGAGCTATTGCAGATGTGAATAATCAAGTTAATAATCGACCAACTAAGCTTTTGGAACCTAGAAAGATCAATTTTACTTTAGTTGAGGAGAATAGTTTAAAAAAAAAATTAAGTAAAAATGCAACTTTTAAAATTAGAAGCTTTTTATTGTGAAGTCCTAAAAGACATAAAATAAAAATTTATTCTTTCTAAGGTATGCTATAAATGAATGAAAGTTGCAAAACTAAGAAAACTTTTGCGATGAATATAGATATTTCGCTTTGGCAAGCGATGAAAATTTTTCAGTGTTCAACATATTTTAAAAAGCATTCGAGACCAATATTCCACTTGAGCTGTATGTGCATTGATTTAGTCATTAATATCTGTATTGCAGAGGTCTCGAACGCTTTTTTAAATATTTTGAACATATAAAAGTTTTCATCTCTTGCGAAAGTGAAACATCTATATTTTTCTAAAGAGGTTTTTTTTTTTTTTTTGTAGTTTTGAAACTTCATTCATTTATAGCATATCTTTGCAAGAATAAATTTTTATTTTATGCCTTGGCTCCACAATAAAAACATTCCATTTTTAATAATTACATTTTTAGTTAATTTTAATTTTTTATTTTTTAGTTACTAATGAAACACATATTCTATTTGTAACTAAAGTTTTAAAGTAAAGAAATATAATTTTTCGTTAGATGTCTCTATTTGTATACAACTATAAAGTTTTTGTTTAGTATGTATTTGTAACTAAAGCAAAGTTTTATTTCTAACTAAAAAGCAAAATTTCAGTATTTTATAAAAGTTTCTTATAATTATCATAAAACTTTAACAATATGTCATGAAGGTCGATAACCAAACAACTGGTTCTGCTCAGTCGACAGCTATCCACCGACGATTTCGTAAACCAACCGGCGTAGAATTCCACCCCTATGTCTCCTCGGCGAGAGCCAGTTATCCCAACCACATGACCAAAAGGGATTTACCAGTAGCATGGCCGCAAATGTTTTTCGAGGATGGCTGAGAATTCAAAAAACTGTAATGAAATATAACTTATAAAAATCCATATATGGGTTTTTTTGGGGGGGGGGGGATGCTCCATTTATTTTGTCTAAAAATGTTCGCATATAAAAATGAATTAAAGAAAAGAAACACACAAAAAAAAATTTAAAAATCATAAATCGAGTTTAAAATCTTTGCATTTATAAAAGTATACAAAAAAAAAAAAAAAAAAAAAAAAAAAAAAAAGACTTAAGTTCGTGGGCGTGGCTGAACCTCAAATTTCTCCAGGGGAACTTTCAAATATACCATGGGGGTTTCAAGGGGAACTTTCAAATTTTTCCACGAATACGTAATTTTTTCCATATCTTACGTTTACTCATTTCGAGGTTGCCTGCAGCTCCATCAGCCACCCCCTGGCTACGCCCATGGGATTTACCAGCAACTTTAATATTTTAACTTCTATAAAATGGAGGCCCCTTGTTTTAAAAGCGTGACACGATGCTGGAAAGCCTAAACACGATTTCATTAAAAAGCTTTTAATAATAATAATAATAATAATAATAATAATAATAATAATAATAACAATGTTATTTTATTTGCAACGTCCCAATAATGCAGGGTGTCTGAAACGTCCTTGACACATTTTAAAAATTCACAGAAAATCAACTAATTGTTGTATAAACATGCGGTTCGCACGATAATGCTTCACAGAATCAAGAATTTATTTTTTCCATCTTAAAACAAATTAACTTCAAAAATGTGTTAATAGATGGCTCTGCATCTCCAGCAATGAGAGCCAATAGGGATTTTTCGTGAGTTTCAAACAGCATTGACGGGATGCGGGAATATTCATTCTAGCTAAGGATACTGAAATTGAGAAAGCGCATTGCGTAGGTTGGTATTTTGAACCAAAATCCGTAACTACATTTTAGAGAAAGTTTCGTAACATGTTTAAGAAAAACTCTCCGAGTCGAAACAGCATTTTGTCTTCACATGAAAAGTTTTTAAGAGACTGGAAGCGTTTTAGACAGGGAAAGAAGTGATTGGCCATGAAGATCGGATAAGACTGTTCAAGACATTCGCGCAGTTTACTGTGACGGTACAGAGGCGGCCCGAGGGCAGGGCCGATCCCACGGGGGTGTGTGAGGGGTGTGACAACCCCCCCCCCCCACTTAAAATGCAGTCGGCAAAATTGCTATTCCAAACTTCTCATTTTAGTATTCAAAAGAGTTTTTAATCGGCACTTTTCCTAACTTTTGTCCCTTTGACGTCCTAGTACTTCCAATGCATACAAAACCGAGTGAGAAATTCCTTTCTGATTCGCATCAGTCAAAATAAAGAAGTGGGAATGTATAA